>JAQJVL010000075.1:544836-700867 GCA_035578905.1 Stictocephala bisonia | reverse complement strand
GGGGGGGGTTAATTACCCGTTATCATCAATTGGTAGCCCCAGTAGTCCACTTGACTAGCGCCCCGTGATGAACTTAGGTAGCCGCCCACCGTGATGGTCTTGGATTCCCCCCTGATCCACCTTGGTAACCACTCTTGGTCATCTTGGTAGCTTGTAATCAACTCGGAAAGCCCTTGGTGATAATAAGCAGACAAATAAGCATGAGCTTGTTAGTAACAAGATTAATATTCCTGAAAATGAGGGTTGATTTATGAGTGAATTATTATTGTCCTCATAAATAAAAAAAAAATTAAAAAAAAAAAAAAATAGTACAATATTGGATTATGTCAGTTCGACATATATGTTAGCAATCTTTGATAGTTTTTATCGGTATGAAATGAAGCAAACTGTGTTTATTTTTATTTTTTGTTTAATGAAATACCTGATTTATACGTTCAACACGGCTGCCCTGCCCTATTTAGTATAACTAAGCTAACCTAAATTACATAACCTAACGAAATTAAACCTAATCTTTTATATATATATATGCCCTGAAGAAAATACGCTAAACTAGCAAAACACGAGTTTTTCAAATACATTTTTAAGATATCTCCATCTGCTGCCATTATAAACAGGTCTAGCTCCTATAAATGAAGTTTCAAAGATTGCTGTCACATAAGTAACCTAAAAGACCTTGGTTCACTTTCCTTTTTGACCAAATATTGTTATTGGTTGAGACAAAATTAAATAATTTAATGTTACAAACTAAACATTGAAAATAATACAGATTTTTAAGAGCTAAATCTACGTGTTTTCTCTTTGAAGTTTAGCGTTAGACAATCAGTTAAAAACATGCGGTTTTTAAAGATTTATGAAATATTTAACACCTTAAAAACTAAAAGTAATTGAAAGTATTGTTATTATCGTAAAACATTTGTATGTGACAAAATCAATAGTTTTCAAAACATCGCTACATATCAATACAATAACTGCTGATAAAATAATAAAAAAAACTTTTACAATCTATTACAAGTAGGCCTACAGTGATAATGACCCACCCACCTGCCCATCTCTACACTTCAGTAGTAATGACCCACTCACATCCTATACATACAGTGGTGCAGAAATTGAATGCAGAAAATGTTCTAGTATACAAAACATAGGCTGAATTTAACATATCATCTTTGAACCTACTAAGCAACAGACATACGTGAATGAAATCATATCTGAACTTAGGCCTACTACTACTAGGGATACCACTACTAGCGATACTACTATTAGGGATACTAAAACTAGAGCTACTACAACTAGGGCTACTACTACTAGGGCTACTAATACTAGGGATACTACTACTAAGGCTACTACTAATAGGGATACTAAAACTAGAGCTACTACAACTAGGGCTACTACTACTAGGGCTACTAATATTAGGGATACTACTACTAAGGATACTACTAATAGAGATACTACTACTAGGGATACTAAAACTAGAGCTACTACAACTAGGGCTACTACTACTAGGGATACTACTACTAAGGCTACTACTACTAGGGATACTAAAACTAGAGCTACTACAACTAGGGCTACTAATACTAGGGATACTACTACTAAGGATACTACTAATAGGGATACTACTACTAGGGATACTACTACTAGGGATACTACTACTAAGGCTACTACTAATAGGGATACTACTAATAGGGATACTACTAATAGGGATACTACTAATAGGGATACTACTACTAGGGATACTACTACTAGGGATACTAAAACTAGAGCTACTACAACTAGGGCTACTACTACTAGGGCTACTAATACTAGGGATACTACTACTAAGGCTACTACTAATAGGGATACTACTACTACTAGAGATACTACTACTAGGGGGGATACTACTACTAGGGATACTAAAACTAGAGCTACTACTACTAGGGCTACTAATACTAGGGATACTACTACTAAGGCTACTACTAATAGGGATACTACTACTAGGGATACTACTACTAGGGATACTACTACTAGGTGTACTACGACTAGGTGTACTAGTCTACTACTAGGTGTACTACTACTAGGGCTACTACTACTACTACTATGGATACTACTACTAGGAATACTAGTTTACTCTACTTACCGTACAGAGCACAACATCGCACAGCTCATGGTTTAAGTTGTGCCTCGAGTAGGAAAGAGGATATTACGTGAAATAGCCTGTAGCCTAATTGTAACGGGAACCTGACTGTCTTCATTAGCGGGTACATTGTTATAACTGATTGACAATAATCTGCTTTAGCCGATAATCTAATTGGCTCCCTCATAGCTCCAATTAACCTGGGATTGTCGATTAGTGTAAACACAATCATTGTATGTACACTCGCGGATACAGCTACAGTTGATTTGATTATGTTAGCATGTAACGTTATGAAATATATTAGTTCGATGTTAGCTACATTTTAGTATGGTAATACGTGGAAGAGAACTACGTCATTACCCAAAAAGGTAAATAACTTATAACATAGCTTTATTATATTAAGGAGGCGTATAGATGTACCCGAGACATTAAGATGAAGTTTTGTGGCGAGATTATTCATAAAACATTGTTTATGTACGATAAAGATTAGTCAATTTGATTTTAGGAAAAACCTGATTTATTATTTAAATTGTGTCAAGAGAAAACCAAACCATAGAGGTTATAAGGTATATATTATTGCAAACAAAGTCGATTTAATAAAATATAAATTTATTTGTTTAAAAGTTACAGGACAAATATGGATTTTATAATTTGTATTTTTAACAGTACTGTCATTATTGATAAAAAATACTCAAATTTTGTTACATACCGAACTATAAATTAACATTTAATCATTCGAATTATCACCATTCAAAGATGTGTTAAGTTTATTCTTAGTTAAAAAAACATTGTGATTCACTCCCTATTATTGCGAGATCAGTTTTGGAACGTGGTTACTACAACTGTAAACAAACAGAAGTCCCGAACACATCTACACGCCTTTGTATATACCGTAGAAAGTTAAACACGTGTTTATCCTAAGTAACAAACCTCAACTTAGTGCCAACAAACCTAACCAAAAACAATCGCCACGATGTGGACGATCTTCCACATTCTAACACATAAGCTTGTACGATATCGGTGGCTCTTCCACCCCATTTACACATAGACCTATACGGCACTGACAAAGGTAGTTTTGGGGTCAGAACAGCCCGATATGGCTGACATTTCGTGTATTTATTCACACTTTGCATACGTTGGAGAATTCAATCAACTAGCCAACACAACCTGTCTACAAACATCATTTGACCCTTCCATAACTTAAACTAAGGCCCTATATGTGGCTCATTTTTCTTATATGTACCTTTATTCCATACAACATATTAATTTCTTTTAAATCGTTATTTTTGAGAGCAATTCATGTAATATAGGCTATATATATTTAACTAAATTAGAATAGGCCTATGTAATTGGTTTGGAGAAAAAAATACGATTTTCACTCGTAAACAATACTTCATGAACCTAACTAACATAATAACACTTGACATATTCTTCGCAACAATCCGATATTGCATTAAATCTGGGCGCCTGGCCTCCGGAACAGCCTGCTAGCACTCCCTCCAGTGAGAGTATATGAGAATTTGTGGTTAATAGTTCGTGTTTATAATAATCGCGTAATGGCAGATAACTGCAATTCTTTGCCGAAGAAGTTTTTTCAAAATATCGAAAAATAATTGTCATTCACAAAAATGGTTTTCAAATCTATCTTTAGCATAAAAACACGTCTAATAAAACAAAATTATTAGAAAACCGTTTAAAATAACGTTTTACTATGTCCTTTACATTTTTAAGACGTGGCCTGTGCGTAAAGGTCATTTACTAATGAATCTTACCTGGGGATCCGAACCTTAGCGATGAACTCTGCAGTCTAAAGCCTGAGCAGTTTGGCCCATTTTCCAATTCGTTCCTTTCAACTAACAAAAGCTTGAAATTAATAGAATAAAATGCGCTTACAACCAAACGTAATAACCAGTTTAACGTGTGGCCAAATATAGCAAATCATTAGACTGTAATTTGATATTAATTCGAAATTCGTTTGGCAATTCTAATAGGTTGCTCTGCGCTTCGGGAGAATAGTTATAGCATTATTGATTAGCATGTATATGGAGCAAATTAGCAGTTCTAATGCACAGATACTATACTTTACTGAAACTAAACGGCCCATTATGTTTAGTATTTTTAAATTAACTATAGAAGTTAGAATGAGCAACAAATTGTAAGTAAAATTAAGTTTAGTAGTAGTTATTACACATATGCTCTATATTGTTACAGTACCAATGGAGGGGGAATCAAGATCATTTAGTCAAATACAGACCTATGAGAGCTGTTTACTTTTTACTTGATGTAAGAAAAGAATGCAGAATCTATAAGAAATATTAATGTTTCAAAAATGTGAATTAAGGGAAGCGTATGTGAAATACTAAATTTTAAAACCTTTTTTTTCAAGAGTCTAAGTGTTAAAACTGAAATATAAACTTAACATAAGTATTTCTTTTTTACCAAAAAACGCGGCTTTTTTCTTACAGTCTCAGAAACCCCCAAATAGGAATCCCGTATGAAATATATCTATAAACGATTCCTCAGTTAACTGTCTAAATGAGCTAACCTTCAAAATAAGATGAAAGCACTTGTAGTAAAAAATACCTGAGCTCACCAGCATTCACACCATATCTACGTAACTGTTAAATCGGAGATTGCTGTGAATAATAAAGCCAAAATGGTTAACAGTACGCACAGATCTAAAAATTTTTCAATCCTTCAACAAGCAACATAAGTCGTGGCTTTCTTTTTTAAATTATAGAAAAATCGACTAAATTGGTTTTGTCCAAGTTGTCTATGAGTTTGTTTGAATCAAACCACTGTAACAAGCTGTTAGCCTCTACCAAGCCAGAGGTTGACTGATTGATTGATCAAAGTATTTTTAAGGCAGCCTAATAAAACTAGGCCGCTTGAGGTCATGGACAAAAAGTATTTCCGCAACTGGCGTAACGAAGCGGAACAACTTCCTCCTATAATTGATGATAGCCCCTCCATTGGCCAAGCGTAGCTCATCAACATGGCGGCTGGGTAAAAAACTGGTTGCACACACCGGAAACCGGAAGTAGGTGGTGCAACGGCCTTGTTTTCATTAACAAAGATGGCAGAGTTGGTTTGGTGGGAGTTTGAGGTTCAAATGGTCGTCTTGAAGTGGAATTTTTGTTCTGCTAGTTCATTAGATTTTGAAGATTTCTTGACAAAAATTAACGTAATACTAGATAATCATAATTATTTGTTTGTCATCTTCACCTTAAATATGAAGCCATACAATGAAGTAGTATAGATGACTTCATAGTCTTAAATTTACTATATTATAATAAAAGAATATCTCATTATCACCTCAAAAAAACAGAGTTGTTTAGATGAACTACGAAAAGGTGTAGGCAAGACTGGACTATAGACGCTTTTTAAACAACTATAAATTGGGCTTTCTTAACGTTTTATAAGTGACAAACAAAGTTTAAGATATATGCTGATTGTACGTAGCTGAATTTTAGTATAAGGAATATGTTAGATCGAATCTTTGTTATTCATTTTCATTTGCCTAAAAATATGTGTTAAAACGTTTTTAGATATTAAATAATTTTTATTGACATAAATGTAATACATTCCTCCGTTTGGAACTATCAGAGCCATGAATGACGTCTAGGAGAGCCTACATATGAGGACTTACAATTTGTTTGTAGAACTATAGACAACTTACTGGTAGTAACTTACCATTTGAAGTAATAAATAACATTAAGAAATAAATTCATCAGTTGGATCAGTAAAATGAAAGAAGTTCTTAGGAGGTATGAAAGATAGAGACTTTGAAGATTATAGGCTATCATTATATACTTTGAAGATTATAGGCTATCACTGACAAATTTAACAACTATGATATTTATCTGCAAAGGGAAATTCGTTTTTGAGGCCATTTTCAGACTACTTGCAACTATCTCAGCAAATGTAGTATAATTTTAAGGTTAGTTGATTTAACGATTGTCTACACTCAGTTTCCTTCGCACCTACACGTAAGCTGCAGGTAGACTGAGTGGATAGACCTTCTCCCAATTCCATGTTACTTACTCACCAATGAATGCCACTTTATTTTCCAAATCTCTTCAGTTCCACTCACCATAGAGCTATGTGGACCAATACGAAAAAAATGTTATTGATTTTAAAAACATTTATTGAACTCTAAAACAATAAAGGTTTTATTTTGAGTATAGGCTACAACGCATCCATTAAAATAGACAAGAGTTAGGAAATTTTTGTTTCAATTATTTATAGGATAGGCTTCAAGTCAAACGTGAAAGGGTTATTCGACCAAAGGAAACCTCAAACAGCAAAACTAACTTATTTATTACCTTTTATTTAGGTCTTGGATATTGTTGTGTTTATTTTTTGCTTTGGAACAGTTTCACCACTCTTGAGTATATTACTATTTATATTATAGTTTCTTGTACACTGCACTGTTAGAATATTTTAACTAGTAATGAAAATCAGCCTTCTATAGGCTATCTTGTTATAGTTTTTTTTTTTTTTTTTTTTTTATCGTGTATTTCTTAATAGCTTACACTATTATTATATAATTATTATATAATTAAATTTGTATCAAAATATAGTTTTACATTATATCATTTAGGCACGTCCAACTTTAAATTAGATGAAACTGTTAATTTGTCCTATACAATTAATTATTACAGTGTAGGGGCCTATATGTGTTATAAAGTTATCTTTTTCTAGACCTTTTGCTATGATACATTCTCACTATTTGTTCGTGCATTTATAGGCCTACAGTTAGTTGTTGTATGTAGCATGTAGGGATTGTATTGCACTCTTATTGTTAGGCAGTATAGCAACTAATAAGCCTAGTGGGCCTGCCAGTTAAATTTTACTGTCGCACTCTTTTTTGTCAAACCTATTTGGCGTTAAAATAATACAGCCTATAAATGAAGAAAATAATTTTTAAAAATCGACAAAGCTATTAAGTAGCCTATCCTTCTGATTGCATCTACTGTTTTATTACTGTACATATATATAGTTTTTACATATTATACATGTTTTAAATAGTAGCCCGTTACATAGTTATATGGATCTTTTATTTTTACCCAGATTAAATATGTTTCTTATGTTGTAGGCCTACCTAATTGAATATAGTTAGTTATAAATACCTCAAGTAGTTAAATATTTATAGATTCTGTTGTTAGGCCTATGTACCGTAAACTCACCAATGTATCTAGTTTCCAATTTTGTTTTTGAAATTGTCAGTATCATTTTTTTTCACATCGTAATGTAAGGAAGTGACGTGATGTTTATTTGTTGCAACACAGAAACAATCATATTTGATGACTTCAAAAGAATATAGGTGCGAAATGCATGTCTTTTCTCAAACCAACTGGCGAAATTAGTGTTAGCTGACGTTTTTATGAGACCATTAGTTAATTTAGCGCCGATAACGGACGATTGTGGAGACAGTGTTTGTAAAACGCTTCCTCAGTTAACACTGATTTCTCCAGAATACTAATTGGCCTTAACAACATGTAAAACCTATTAAAAACTCACCGGTGATAAAACTAATAGACAAACTTATAATGGAAAAGTGTGATGTCTGTATATGAAATAAAGATACGGAGGTATAATGAGAATCTACTCAGCTATTAGTGGGACATCATACGCCTCCTGCCGCAGCCGCTAGATATCAGCACCTGCCGACTGCCCTCCAGGCCCACCTCAAGTCCTGGAGATCCTTTAAATCTTGTTAATTAATGTTATTCCTGGTAGAAAAGGGGCGTTTGAATTTACATAAGGAGCGTCTTTTTGTTAAGAGTAATGATTGTAATTATTATACATCGATGTTTGTTGAAAGGCCCTTCCATCCAACTGTATATTAATGTAAAGAAAGTAAAAAAGACCACAATTGTCATCAATCAGCTGCAGTAAAAAGGGGCCTTTTGAATTTATTTATATCTTATTGTCTATTTTATATTAATTTCAACATACAACCACGTCAATGGAAGTACAAAAATAAAGGAAATTAAATATCGCATAAACACTCAACAAACAATATGCAATCATACGACGAAACAGACATCGATATGAACAAGAAAATAAGTAGAAAAATAGTCCACAATACAAAATACATACAGATAGCCTTCATGAATATCAAGACAGAATAGACTAAAAAACGTTCACAACAATAAATCACAGCAAGGAATGAATTAATATGGTAAAAACAAAATATAATGAAAAACAAAATCATACTACTGTATATAAAATTTGACAAGAAAGAAAACAATATTTACGATAGTACTAATGATAAAACTTCAAATCATATTTTAAAATCGTTATCAAAACACGTTAAATGTATTTAAAAGATGGTATTAAAATAGGGTATATTAGGGTAATATAATGTTGTATTGTTTATTTGAATTCATTTTTATTATTTGCAAGTAGGCTACTAACTGACATAGCCTACAGAGCTACGAAGTGTTTAAACAATGTTTAATACTTTTAGGTGGCTGTGTTTTTCAATTTACGACATTACAATTTTAAGCACATACAATCATAATACTGATATTCAACCAAGTAACTTAATTGTGGCCAGTTTGGTTTGTTCCTTTGTAGGCTACATGACGGCGGCCTGTGCCAGCCCGCTTCAATCCCCGCTGTTTGTGGCCGCTCCACATGCATGCTTTGAAGTCTCAATCACTGTAGCAAAACACATATTCAGTTACTTTGAAGCCTACAGAGATATTTGTTTAGAAATCACTGTCAACCCCCTGGTTAATGTAATTTTTATGGTGATAACAGTCATCCTGCCGCTTAAGAGTCTTCAGAGGCTGTCGGCCATGTTGGTTTTAATCCCTTAGAACAATGTTTTCAAACCGGAAATACGATCACGCGTATCCAAATTAAGAAGTTATTTTCTGACGGATTTTTCCAAACAAATTGTATTTGATCAAGAATGAAATTACTCGTTTGAATTGCTTTTAAACTAGTTTAAAAGAAAATAATACAACAAATATTTTAATTGAAGTTTTTATTTTCACCAATTTTTCAAAACTAAGCGTATGCATTCAAAATATCAAAATCAAACACAATGTGCAATTTGATAACATTTAAAATGACACCTCATAAACAACGTTTGGCCAATAAATAACGAAAAAAATATGGATTTGTGAATAACATTCTTCTTATGGGATTCTTCAGACTTAGAGAATGGAGAGGGATTCTTAAAATGATTGAAGTTGTAAGAGATACAACCAAATAAAATAATTCCTATGTATCAATTATCCATTATCTTCACTAAAACATAAAACATTTAATGAATTGTCACAAATTGATCAGGTCTGATTAAAATAAAGCTAAAAAATATACAGTATAATATATATTGTTTTGCTTAGGCCATAGATTTAATACATAGTTAGATAGATTATTCAGCCAATGCAAAATGTTGCGTTTCTAATTTACAACTGTTTTAGGGTAGAATGGTGAATCACTCGTGTTGTTCAATATAAATGTAAAGCAGTATAAACTAACAGTACTAACTAACCAAATTACTTTTACAAATATGCCTTTCATATGATAAATATATGTTTAAGTAATATGATGAAGGATCAGGAACCTTGATTATACTTAGGTTGGAACCTACTAGCTTGAGTTTCGGATAAGCTTCCATCACAGGAATCGAAATTGTCCAGAAAGAAAATAATGATTCCATATTCATAATGGAAAATTAAGCCTAATATTTAGTTCTAGAAGTGCAGTGACAAAGAAAATGGTGAAGCAATAGTCAATTAAGTGTTGTTTGTATCTTTATTATTGAAAGTGTTAAAGACAGTCATGGAAACACTGTATATAATGGAATATTATTTATTTTCTTTCGAATAGTCTACTAGACCTACATGTAGGAATAAGTTATGTTAAACTATATACATGAGGATCACAATTTTAATTTTACGTTTTTTAGCCAAAATTTAAAAGCTTGTTATGTATCAAGCAGTGCCATGATTGTTTAAACAGGATGAGATAAGCGTTTTTAGGAGTAAATAACCTTTGAAATTGTAATTTAGAGAAATTTGTACTTGAAACTGTATGCAGTAACATTGATATAGTCTTACGTCACTTCATTAGCCTATGTAAAAAAATCCTTTATAAACTACAAAGGACAATACAGTCATGTTCTAATTTTCGTTACATTTTAAATATCATTGGTAAATAATTTAAACAATGTTATTCCTTGATGGTAGCGTAGTTGGTTCAATCCCAGCTTTATGTGCTAAGGTTCTCAGTTCTATCCCAATCAGAGTCAATATATTTTCAGAAGGATCAGCTGATAATCACCGGCTGTTCATTTGTCATTGGGCTATTAATTAATGACACTTTCTAAGGAATAGTCGGCCTTAGTTTGTGACAATGACTATATTCGCTCATCTACACTCATCACACTCATTCGAAATCCATATTCGCCCACATCTTGACGATCGGCGTCTTATGAATCAATAAAAAATAAAAATAAATAAATAGATGGTCTTAATAATTCTAACGAATCATCATCCAATGATGTTTCCGTTTCACGGGTCGTCATCAAATTCTAACGAATAAATTTAGAAAATTTATTTAAATTCTTGATCATATGCAGTCAAATTTTACATTTATTTGAAACACATGTTTGTAACATGTGTAACATGTTTGTAGGCCTACTTAAATATAGTTCTGCTATTTCAAAATAAAATAAGCTCGGCTAGATCCAGTTGAGAACTTTACTCCCAAACCATAACATAGGGCATACAAATAAAATTTTCCGTTTTCAACATGTGCCTTATTTTGCATTCAAACATTAAATAAAAGTGAAAATATGTGGCTCCTTGCCAGGGAGCATAAATACACAGCTACCCCACTTTATGGCTCGTGATAAAGTTGGTACAACATCGACAACATATGCAACAGGTGGTCACATACCACAAGGTCGACCAGTCATATGGGACCAACCTTCAATGCTTTCATTTCTCAATTATTTTGGAAATATTTTGATACGTTGAAGTGAAGGCCTATTTTAGAATATTCTCTTTAACTTTAAGTGTTTTCAGAAATAATTTGCCTTTTTTTGGATTCTTTCGTATTTTAATTGCTTTCCAATCCTTTTTATTGGTGGCTGTTAGGACAAAAAGTAATTAAAAAGTCCTAATTTCAAATGCCTTTATAAATGTTTTACAATGTTGTTAGCTTAAGGAGAATGATATCTTTATCTTGATAGCCCATTTAAGTTCGCTAAGACACAATGTTCAATCCTTTGGTTTCCTTTTAGAGATTTGTTCACTTGTTTTGAGTTATTCAGAACCTAAATGTACAACCCCCACCTAACAATACACGTTTGGTAGTATTGGTCCATTTACCATCGATGTCTTCTCCGTAGTCGTCAAGACCAGGGAATCGTCAGAGTTTAGTTGTAGTGTTGAGTGTTGAGTGAGCTTTGGCCCTATTTATGCTCATCAAAGAATTCTGTTAATTTATAATATGGCCTATCAGTTAGATAATTTTTTAATGTTGTAAGAAAGTTTTTATTATGGAGTTGTAGTTTTAAATTTTGTGGTAGTAGATTGAAGATTTGTATAGCCATAGCTTTAGGGTTTTTACTTGATTTTGTTAGTCTGTGATGCTCTGAGTTAAAATTGGTCTTTACTCTAATATAGTATTTGTGGCATTCTGATCTAAGTGTTGCGGGATTGTTTTTTATGAGTTTGATTAGTTCGAGGATGTATAATGATATTACGGTTAGGATTTTATTTTGGATAAAAAGGTTTTTGCAGTGTTCAAGGTATTGGGTTTGTTCTATGACCCTGATTGCGTTCTTCTGTTGTTTCATTATTGATGTTATTAGGTATTAATTTGCTCCTTCCCAGGCGATTATTCCAAATCGGAGATGTGATGCAAAGAGAGCATGGTATGCTATTAGTGCTGTGTCTTTATTTGTGATTTCTCGGAGTCTGCGAAGGGCGAAAGTAGTAGAGGCTAGCGTTTTTTCTAATTTAATTATGTGTGCCTCCCATTTCAGGTTTTCGTCTAGTGTTATACCGAGGAATTTGGTTGATCTTGCAGTGATGATGTGCAAGAAACATTTTTATATTTTCAACAATATAAATTAGTTACATTCCATTTGACATAGCCTACAGAACAATACTGTCTTTGACATAGCCTACAGAACATTACTGTCTTTGACATAGCCTACAGATTATTACTGTATTTGACATAGCCTACAGAACATTACTGTCTTTGACATAGCCTACAGAAAATTACTGTCTTTGACATAGCCTACAGAACATTACCCCAGTAGCAAAAATTGTTGGCAAATCGTTGGCCCAATGTAGCTGCTAACGGTTGGCCAACGGTATGTTTTGGCAGTAAGTCTTACGGTTGGCCAACAAACCAATTCCCAACGTAGGGCCAACCATCAACTATGTCGTTGGGCCAACCAATAATAAAGTTGTTGGGCCAACAGTTTTGAAATACCAGCAGCCAACTGTAAATTTGTGCCCATAAATAAAACCAGAAAAATGTATTGCTAATTTTTTTCAAAATTAGATTATTTGCACTTTAGCAGCCTGAAATATTTTCGTACTGTTACCCAATAAAACACCTGTTCAAATCCCATAATTATTGGAGAGTGAAGTGTAAAATATTGACATTCAATATCTTATGATAAACTTAATTCAAATTCCATGAAATTGAAATAATACTATCATAAATATACCATGACACTATGCTCACTAATAATTCTTGAACTACTTTAACTTTGCACGATACTATGAAATCCAAAAATAATCTGTAGCCATGGCAGGAAATCAAATATAAAACTTGTACATTTATGTTTGATATAATAAAATTTCACAAACTTTGTATTATCTATTAATAATGTAGAAAAACTCTTTAATTCCATTATTTACAAAAGTTAACCGAACATATGATCAACTGTCAAGAATCTGAAATATTAAGAAACTAGCAAAATATGTCCAGTAACATTCAATAATAGTCAGTGTTGGAATTAATATTTTATTCTAATAAAAAAGCTTTTTACTAAAATTAACCTATATCCTTTAAAAAACTAATTGTATCTACACAATATGAGAGCAATGGGTTAGAAATTAAAGATATATGCGACATAATTATGATTTATTAAAACAAATGGACAAAACATAAACTAAAAAGTATATACATAAAAACCTCTTTACTTCAGTGACAAGTACATTTTTTGATACATGTTTATACATATAACATGTTGCAAAAACTTACTATCGTTGCACACAAGAAGTTTTTAATCCTCAAACTGGCAGTTATTTTTTCCCAGTGGAAGGCCATTTTTTGCCTAACGTGCAGATGTTTATTATATAATTCATAAACAAATAGTTATTTACTATAAATCTACTTATATTAGGTATCATTATGTTAATAAATATAAAAGCTATCATATAAACTATGAATTATATCAAACAAGTTTTTCCTTTTTTCATTGTATATAACATACATGTAAAATTGTAAATTTATAAATCATGAAAAGAGGAGGGTACCCCTTAAAACAATGTTAAGATAATAAAATTAAAAATGTGAAACAGCGAAAACATTCTAAATTTCATCTAGTTTTAGGAAATATATACATTATAAATCATAGAGGTGAAAATAAAATTTATTTGAAATTTAAAACCACAAACACTAAATCAGCTGATCATTTGTTACCATGGAAACAGTAATATTAATAAATGTTCAATAGAATTTAGTATACACACTGCAGAGTTTATTTTTATACAAAAATTTGGCTAAACACACGCTCTATTTTATAAATAATAAGGATATTTAAATATATATAGCGATAAAAAAATATTTATATACAGAATAATAACCTTTCAGGTTATGACAAATATAAATATTTCAAGAGCTATTTTAGCCTTATATATTTCCCTGATATTTCATTTTATATTATTATAATATCGTTAAATACACTCCCTAATACACAATGATTAACAAACAATCTAAAACACATAATCACATAATAAATATTTTCCACATCCACATATTTACATACAATTAGCACTCTAATGGCAAATTTTTCCTATTCCTAATCGTTATATATTAAATGGATTTCTGCATCGGTGGCTTGTTGGGTATGTCGATTTTTCCTGATAATTCCTGAAAAAAAATTTCAAAACTAATTTTAAAAGCCAAACAGACCAAAATGTTTAACCCTTAAAACGCGGCATCCGTATATATATATATATATATATATATATATATATATATATACGCATGTTTACAATTGCCCGTAATGCGTTATATGTAATATTTTGCGAGCTGATAACAATAATCCTAGAACAGGCCTAATACACCGTAGCGAGTTCTAAGATTCAAGGTCAAGACTATTTTCAGGTTATTATTCATTTTCGAGACCTTTGGACTGGTTACTAGGCAACGAATGTAAATAATATGAAGTTTTCATTCATTATTGCCTCTGTCGAGGTAACCGCTAGCGCTCGCAGCGAATATATACACATCAGCTAGTCACATGACGCGGCGACCGGCTGGCGCTCAAGTCAGTCTGCAGTTATTTGTTGTCTGTCTCGTGCATTGTACTAACATCCGGTGTGTAAACAAAGTTTATTATTTCGAATTTACTCTATATTTTTCATTGTGAAGTCTAGTTTTATTTTTGTTGTAAATAGTGTTTATTTTGTGTACATAATCTGTTGTCTTATTGAGTTATATTGTATATCTTGTTATTGAGTATATTGCATACTGAGTTATATATATATATATATTGTATATCGTTATTATTTTTTTTTACATTGTACTATCCTGGTTTAGATTTTTAAAAAATATAACTTTACAAAAACTAAAATTATATTTATTCAAGAAAATTAAGCGTTAATTGAAAAATTACAGAAAATTGCTCAGCGTTTTAAGGGTTAATATTTGCTTATGATTACTGTTATACTTAAAAATTATAAATATAAAGCAGTCCTAACAATCAATAAAAATAAAACATTTCCAAACAATTTTGATTCAATAAAGTAAACAATTTTATGGTGCACAGTGCAATAAATTAGGTAAGCCAATCTTAAAACATAATAACAAACTGTAAATCATGATAATGTTTTTAGTTTGTTATCATAGTTTAAGTTAAGTTCACTTATATTATTTGTCAACTTGAAATTAATTTGTTAGTAAATAAATAAACATGTTATGGATATGTTTTTTATTGATTATTGGGACTAATATATATTATACTTTATTAGATTTCTACTTAGTTTGTGATGTGCCACAAAAAATTGTAAAAAGGTCTCTATGCTCATCCAAAAACAGTAGACTGCATTTACAATTTAATTAAATCTGCCTTCCATACATTAATTAATTTGCTATCAAGCATACTTTAGAATGTCACCTCTAGGAATGTTTGCTTTTTAGGTGGTCTCGTATGCTCCACTGACTCATTACAACTGTCTTCGCTTAACACTGTCAATAGTGGAATTTTCATTTTTAATATAATCCATTGCAAAGTTTTGTATGCAAAGGAATAACATTGCAACTTCAAAAACCAATGTATTAAAATATCATTAAGTTGGAAATTTGTTTAAGATGAAGTTAAGCCTCTGCAAGAAGAAATTGTTACTATTAATTTCCAATTTATTTGAACATTAGCTTACCTGGTATGAGCTGTACAACAGCCAAATCCTTCAAAGGTTTCTTGTTCTGTTTCCCCGTCCAATTGTACTCTACTGGAACTGTGTTTGTGAATATTGCTTGGAGCATATTTCTAACTGCGTGAGAAATCTTTATTCCACCCAATATGCCAAGTTTTGACACCTAGAAACCATAAAAAAATAAAAAACATGTACTATCAAGTAAAAAAACCCTGTTTCACACTAATGCGATAATGGGACACACAACATGGGTCTCTTTTTTTTTTTTTTTTTTTATATAAAAAGGAGAGGCCGATCTCCTCCTTAACCTTACTCTGACCATTCCCCATAGACCAATGATCTGTGCGAGGAACTTACAGGTCTGAAGTTCTGAGGTTAGGAAGCTGAGTTCGGATAACCGGTAGACCACTGAATCTATTTGATTGTCTTAGTTATGTGTAAGAAAAAGAAAGCGTTTTAATTGCGATATTTAGAAACCATCACCAATACACAGTTACTTGCAATTATATTAAGAATAAAAAACATTTTAATAATTTCCACAACAGGCTGGACAAAGTCAATACAAATCAAGATTTAATTCACAGTAAGCAGTTTAAATCAATATTAAATTAGTAGTATACATAAAACTTTCACATAACATACCAATACCAACCACATTCCACATCCAAAACATTCCATTCCAAAAACATTCTTTTTTTCGGAGTCATCCACTCCTGCCCTACTATAGCCAAACCACTCCCAGAATTTTTACCTAATTCCACAACAAGAAACATCTCGTAGGCCTATGAAACATAAAACAAAATTTTTCAACTTTTGTGTCAAATCGAATAATGGAGGGTAACATAAATAGCCTAAGCTAATGAATTTTTGATTGGGCATGCTAACCTTTTTTTTAGCTACACCACTGTTAAACCTTCTTGAACTAACTGAAATAAATAGATAGCCAATTATTCAATTATTATTTAGGAAAGCATAGAACTACAACACTAAGGTTTTATGGTTACGAATCATTATATAATCACTGCCATAAGCAAAAAGGGCTGAGCTTTTAGATTGAACTTCCCTGAGAGGCTGTTAATACAATCAAACCTGAACAATCAATGTTTAGGTAACTAAACCAAGTACTAATAGTAAAATATAAGATATTTAAATTGCAGGTATCAATATTATAACAATTAAACTAAACAATATTATATACTTATATAGGCCTAATACAATAACAATTAAAAAATAAACAATATTAGGCCTATATAGACTAAACTAAAACTAACTAATAAACTAAACTACTATTTAAGTAAGCTTAAGTAAATAACTGTCTTGTGATTTAAACAGTAAACACATGGCATACGTCAACTCAAATGACAAAAGTAACCTCAGACACTTGTCTACTAATTATTCTATACTAAACCTGCTCTACACTAATTCTGTTTATAATGATAGAAGCCTATCCTTCTGTTTTGAAATACAAATTAGATATAAATTTATACACAATATCTGTATTATAATTGAGATCAAATTATTATTATTAACTGCCTTTGGTAGGCCTAATAAAGTTTGCCTGTTTTACAAGCCTCTTTTGAAAGCACAATCACAAAAATGGTATGTCTTGGTCAAATGTATTTAAAATATTGACTTTTTATATTTAAAATATTCTAATAAAAGTCCATGTAAACATTACAAAACAAGATAATTGTATAATTATATACAGCCTAGAGGAAATTACCTTAAGAGCTGGAAGTTTAGGTTAAAGCTCCGGAGTGTTTACCTTTAACGTTACTCTAAAACCATGAATAAATGTAACAAACTAAATCTTACTAAAATTTTGAAAGGTTGCTCAAAACGTAACATTCACCTGCATCCCACCCAAGAGTTATAATTAAGACAATTGAATACATATCAAATTAAATTGAGCATTCAAAAAGATTGCTTAATTTAAATAACTATATATTAATAATAACAATTATGCTACTATTCATATTTTCAGGCTAACTCTAAACATCTCGCATTTTACTTACCAGTATAATGACCGACGAATTTCTTCTTATGAAAAACTGCCACAACTTTGAAACTAGAACTAAACAAAACGAACGCAACGCTAACCTACATTACAACAAACACAAGAGGAAAGGTGAACATAAAAATGGCGGTAATGTGGTGGCTGCCCTCCTGCATCGCCGTTCGCTTCAGTCATATGTACACGCGCATGCGCATCATGCAAGATGAATCTTCGTCGGCGTCTACGAACTTACGTTTTCCAGTTATCAAATGAAGTACGTTACATATATTATTTTACTTTTAATTGAAGTTTTAAACTTTTAACTTTAGATTACGTGTTTAACCACTTGATAACACACATTTCATTATTAAGTCAATAAATAACTACCGGCCAACAGCGGGCCAACAATTATTTAATTTGTTGGGCCAATGACGGTAAAAACATGTTGGCCCATCGTTGGCAGACGGTTGGAATTTTTGCCAACGATTCCCCGACCATGCCAACCATTTTTCAACGTTGGGCCAACGGTTGGTGCTACTGGGGTACTGTCTTTGATATAGCCTACAGAACATTACTGTCTTTGACATAGCCTACAGAACATTACTGTCTTTGACACAGCCTACAGAACATTACTGTCTTTGACATAGCCTACAGAACATTACTGTCTTTGACATAGCCTACAGAACATTACTGTCTTTGACATAGCCTACAGAACATTACTGTCTTTGACATAGCCTACAGAAAATTACTGTCTTTGACAGCCTACAGAACATTACTGTCTTTGACATAGCCTACAGAAAATTACTGTCTTTGACATAGCCTACAGAACATTACTGTCTTTGACATAGTCTATAGAACATTACTGTCTTTGACATAGCCTACAGAACATTACTGTCTTTGACATAGCCTACAGAACATTACTTCTTTAAAATAAATAAATGCATAGCGCTGAATACTATCACACTATTAGGAGGAAGATAAAAACTAATCCTTTCTACTTCAGGGATTCTAATAAACTTTATTTTCCAATAATCCTACCTTAAAACCAAAACGAGGCCAATCTCATTTGAAACAAAAGTAGATAACGTCTGATTTCAACTTGGTCAGGACCAACAGAATAAAAAATTTCAAATTTTTGCCTGTCAGGAAATGTCTTGAAATAAGTCCCAGATGCATTGCATGTAGTAGTAAATACACACAGCTTTGTTTTATTGATTAAATATACGATGTTAAGAATATTATATTTGTTATACCTACAGTTCACAGATGTGTACATGAGTGCACAATAGCTACGAGATCTCTTATGTGTATTAGTTTTGATTCAGTATAGAGTCCCCTAGAGATTTTATCTCCGCACAATTAATGCCTAATGAGATTTAATTGGCTCTCTACTAAAGTGCTGCAAAACTGCTCTCAGGAATTGATGAGATGCACAGTAATGTGAGCCGCACTCGGCAACAGACTCACTCATTGGCTTAATTAACTCAGTAGTATCTGAAGGTATAACTTGTCGAATGTCACCTTAATTGAATGGAGTGAGTTAGTCGAGAAGGAACAGAACTCAGGACCTGCTATCTCGGCTGGGAAATGGTTCACACTTCCTCCAACGTGGGAAGGCTTAAGATAATGACAGATGGAAGGGGTTTTTGGATTGACGAGCTCTTGATTTTTTAACAACTTTATTATGCTGATATGTTTAAACAATTTAGGTACGTAATAAACAAAATTTAAAATTATGTTTAATTATGTTAAGTAAACTAGTCGTAAAACAAGAATTTTGTGACAAAATAAATCTTGACAAAGAATACATTCAGACAATTCAAAATAAACTGTGTAACGGTATTTATTTATCTTTAAAACTAAATAAACCCCATGGGCGAACAAAATGATAAAGATAAATTACATTTTATGGCTGTTTAGTTTTCATGTAGCATTAAGCATGCATAGTAAAACAGATTTTTCACATTTTTACAGTAGTTCAATGCTTAGCTGTAAATATTTTTTACATTGACAAGTTGCTTTATCATGTTATTTATAACCTACCATTGACCTTCACTATTTCCGAATATATATCCTTCTTATTTTGGAAGAAATATTTACTTATGTGTTGTTATTTTAATTCTGTTTATTGATTTATGAAATATGATGCTCAGCAGACGCGAATTTGCTATACCTTTCAGATATAGTCATCTTATTTTATTTAATGTCTATTCTTTCTGAGGTTAAGTGTAGGTGAGGACATAATAACACCAATTTCCCCCAGTAAATAAACCATTTTCATTTAATGTCATCCTATTAACATTGAGTCCACCTGATTATCTAAGTACAGTAAAGCAAGTATTTCTTGCCGAAACACTCGTAAGTTACAGTAGACTTGTTGTAAATTTGGTTGTTCGTGCAGTCTATATCTCTCACAAGATTATCCTATATAAAAATGAAAATGTTAAGGGCCTTCTCCCTACTACCAAAACTTAGTTAGGCCTACTTTGCATTAGGTCTAAAACTAATTTTTGTTGGAGATTAATTGGAAGACAGGATTTTATATTACTACATTTGCCCCTAATAAACATGAGTTTTATTTGATTTTAATAATTTTGTTTGGACCTTGTTAAGTACTTTGTTCTCGAGATTTCTAGACAACATACTTTTAATATACTAAACAATCATAATATTATATAGTAAGAATACTAGAATATAATTCTATTGTGTGCAAAAAAGTATTATCGCCTAAAAAGTTAAAGCGATTTTATTGCTAACTATCAGGATTGTAATCCGTTAGGTAGGCCAGCTTCTAATCCAGTATAATTGAATGACATAGTGTGTTGCTTACTATGCACTATTGAATATCATTTTATGGTTTACTAAGTAAATATAAAATAATTTACGTAATGTAAAAGTACAGATTAGACCGTATCTAAAACTACGTAGCTCAATTGCCATTGTAATAGAAGCAAGAGATGATCCAAGGCCTGATGGATGTCAGCAGCCTCAAAACACGGATGATGACTACCTTGTAAACAGGAACAAAACCTTAACCGTCTACAATATTAATATATCGTTAGTTGAATGTTGAATGAGGAATGTTGAAAATCAAAGTCAACTGTAGCAGTTTTGAACTCGCAGATGCCACTTTTACACATCCTCTTCCTCTAATACTATATAAAATATGTTATTTTGACATTCCCTAGCCATTACCTAGATTAGTCAAAACTCACTATCTGACTTCCCTCCAGTATAATTTAATTTGTTTATACTGCAATAAAATACGGGATATCCTGATCTACCAAATAACTCCGTAAATAGGCCTAACCCAAAACAATGTCAAAATAATCCTTGTTTTGAAATATTTTAAACTTTTTAAGATAAGAATTTGGTTTATTATTGACTTTGTGAGCTGTCTCGAGGGCTGATGCAATGCAATTAGTCATATATGTATAATAGTTTCCAAAACACTGCTTCTACATCAATATTTACTCACTGAGTTACAAGTTAAGGGTATTATTTGCTCCATTCAACCACTTCTCTTGTCGCTTACTTAAAACATATTTACGTATTATCACTTTCGTTATCTTTTCCAAAATCTGATTTTCCACTCACCAGAGTTCACTTTTTATTTTATTCCCGCGGTGAAAATTTCACTTTTAGTCCTTTATGAACCAGCCTACCTGTATTCATTAGACTCTTACAAAACGCTCAGGTCTAGATCCTCTCAAACTTACTACCCTGCCCTTTACCTTCCTAGATCAGCTGACGTGTTTTCTTCTCACTTTGCCTCTGGTTCTGTATATATATGTGAGAAGAAATAGGTACTATGGTTTATTTTTATAGTATAGTTAGGATTCTATGCATTTTGAATGTGCTGAGGCGTGGCTGTTAGAAACCCTCAATCAGACGATCAGTCAACGATATTAAAATATGTAATTAAGTAACGTTATGTTAACTCTTACAGTTGTCTTGATAACAAAAATACCTTCCCTGCATTGAATTGAATACAAATTGAATACAAATTATCTATGAAACTACTATAAAACGTTAGGTGTTCTCTTTGTTTATAGACGTACTCATTGTTCTGATGTAGTGATAACCAAGTTGTGCGTACCCCCCCCCCCCCGGACAACCAATGATCTCGTACGTAATTGCAATATCTGACGTCATGAATATGTACAGCCCCTTGTTGTCTCATTATAGAAACAATGTCGTCGTTCACAGTTATTATCTATAATCATTGGCTGTTAACTCTGTCCAGCAAATTTATAACTTATTTAATACTCGGAAGCAGAATTATTTCGTCAAAAAGGTTACTCTATAATGAAAGGTTTAGCTTCATTCATAAAAGGAACAGGGAATTTTCCCTCGATAATAGACTATAACGAGGTCTAAAAACACTAATTATGCATGTTGGAGCCATGTCGGGGTTTAATAATTATGTTAATTTGCGACGTTTACATAGGAAGAGTTAAGGAACTGGTTTTCAAGGTAGAGATTGTATAAGCTTTATTAATGACTGTTGAACTTAATATTTAACCATTAACTTACTACAGGGGCCATGTATTGTCATATGGGACCATTGTGACATCTTTATTACATTATGATACATATTATTATATATTTATTGGAAGAACCATGTGACCTATGTAGAAAAACATGAATATCAGACCTAATCTGTGAACACATTGCAAATGTTTAACAAAGGCAGTTATATGAATATTATATTGATTTTGCATTGTATTTATAATATTACAACCCAATTGTTACTACCCAAGTAAACCCCATATTGTTACTACCCAATAAGATATTTGGGTATTTTGCTTAATGAGAAACTTACCTTTGAACCGCATATTTTAGACTTGAATTCAAAATTAAGATCCCAAATAAGAAAATTTTATTTTTTAAGAAATTTTTGTAGTACTTCTCTTTTAAGAACCCTTTATTTTGCATTAATTAATTCAAAGCTACAGTATGCTCTGCCTTGCTGGGGAGGTACTTGCAAAACTTTAATAGATAAGATAATTTTTTTCTTCAAATAATACTTAAAAATCCAAACAAACAAGCTTTATTTCAGGAACTACAAATTTTACCTGTTCAACATCTCTTTATATTTAAAGTCCTGAGATTGCTTTTTACTAGGAGCGGAAATAGAGAAAGTATTATGCCGCATAATCGTATTTACAGTACAAGAAGCTTCGTTAGTAAATCTTTTAAACTACCCAAGGCAATAGAACTATTTTCCGTCATTCCATTCGATATTTGGGTCCTAAATTTTTCAACCAACTTCCGCTTCAAATAAAAAATTCAAACCATCTAAAATATTTTTCTAAAAGGACAATCACTTGGCTTTATGGTCAAAAGGATGTAAGGTATCTCACCAACGTGTTAGAGTAGTAGTTTTAAGTATGTTTAATAGTTGTTTTTGTCCACAGATGTTACAGCGAGCATACAACATATATTGTACAAAATGCTAGGCTCTAGTTTAAAGTAAAAAAAGTAATTTATTTTGTTTGTAATTGGCCAAACTACTCGTAAAATGGCCAATTTTTTCTCAATTGTTCAAATCATTGTATGTATGTTTGGTATTATGGGAAATAAACTCATTTATTCATTATTCATTATTCATATAACAAGAGTGAAATAAAAACTGCCACTCCCTTTAAAGTTGTTGCTTTTGAACTTAAGCTAATTTAACTACTCAGGCATAAAAGCTGGAATAGGCTACTTTAATGTAATGTTCGGTGTTGATTTGAACATGTTTTATGTATTTGTGTTAACATGGACTAACTAAAATGTTGCTTCTCATCCTTGTCTTATAGATGTTACACAAGGCTGCTTTTACCTGATGGACCAATACTTTTACTATAAAACGATACATTTCATTGCAATATTAATTAACCATTTATTATTAATTATTATCTTACTTGCCGGATTGGTAGTTAGAGGCTAAGGCATCAGACTTCGGTGGACTTGCACGGTTTAACTCCCCAACTGAGCTAAATATCGGTGCATTCCCTCGTAATATGAAGTCTAGGCACAGGCCTGCAGGCCCATTGAACTGACGAGTGAAGTTTTCTTTTTTTAATAAAAGTAAAATAAATTGTTTTAGTCGACTAAAAAAATTATTTTACTCAAAATTACCTCAAAAATATATTACATTGTATAGGCTATATCACGTATATTTTGCATTATTGATAGTTAAATAATAAATTTAAACTGATACCGCTACTCCAAAACTAACTGATTTTCAGCTGTGCCTCTGTCTCCCTGCCTGTGAAAATCGTAGGAAGACAATTCGATAGTGAGGACTTTGTAGTACAATGACCTGTATAATTAATTACCGTTAAGATAAGACAAAGTGTAATATTATTTTAAAAAATTAACAATTTAAAATAATTCTGGACTGAGCGAAACATTTTATATGTAAACACCACCTTCCACCAATAGTATTCTACGTCTATTAAAAAATCATACCACTTACATAATACCTCTGTTAGATAAACAGAGTCTTATCTTAAGTGGAGGTCTTTGAAAAAGGGTTACCAGTAGTAAAAACTGGACACTTGCAAATTACTGTGCTGTACTCATACGTGCACATAATACATCAGGCAAAGGAGAACGTGTTCAGTGAGTAAACACAGGTTTGGGATCAGTTGGCGTTGCCTACGCCTTTACCCACCTAAACGTACTCATAACCTAACATGACCAGACGCAGCCTGAGTAGCATATCGTTAACCTAACCCAACTTGACATCATAAACATGATGTTAGCATTTTTCAAAGTATAAAATATATTGCATACCAATTATATCTTGAGAAGTGACCCTTTTATGAAATAAGACCCTATTTTTGGACCACATTTATTACAAGTAATATATAAATGATTAACATTTATAATATTAGTTATTTTTTACTAACATATTTAATATATGCATTGTAAAGTAGACACAGACGATGCGGTTCAGAACATAAATCCAATAACCATAACAACAACAACAAAAAGGAATTAAGGTAAAGTAATCGAGATTTAAACCTCTTGACATATTATTCTAAACACCAGTTTTATTATGTTGTCATGGTACACCTGTAATGTAATAAGTACAGTTATCAATCTAGCACGTCGATGAACTGACCAATGAATCACCACTGTAACAATAAGAGGCTAGGGTTACACAGCTGATCACAGGTAGACCAGGTGGTAGGCGACAATGACAGTTTGTTGTGGCACACCTGCTGGTTAATAGTATTCCCAGATAGGTTGGCACGACTACGCACTGACAACTGTCTCGCTTTGCTACCGACACACCATCGAAACCAATTTGGGCGGAGCTCCTACACTAAATTACTTATCCCTATGCCGGTCCATGAATATAATTAGTGAAATTAAAGATAATTGTCACCCGTTCATTGTGATAGAAGCAGGTTTCTGCCTCCGGCTGAAAACAAAACTAAATTGTCTGAAAGCCCGATGCCTGACGTAAGTATAATTGCCTCTACTATGAGTGAGGCCTTCATTCGGTCTTCGATACCACATCAATTTAATTTGAAAACTTAAGCTGACACAACTGTCTATCCAGCGCAGCAGTTGTTCAAGTTATTAATGTGATTGATCTATGAAATGTATGTGATTAGGTATTTTTCTTTTTTAGCACAAGCCGATCTCCTCTTTTATTACCTTACTCTACCCGTTCCCAGACTAGTGATACGTGCGGGTAACTTATGAGAAAGAGTAAGGGGGATAACCATACAGTATAATGTTAGTATTGCTGATAAAATCTAACAGTCAAGGCCAAGATTCCAAACTGCACTACATGTAACTCAGGTACAAAGCCCAGACACTTTAGACCGCACGGCCACTAGGTCTCCCGAAACAGTCAAGGCCAACAGGCAGTCAGGCACTACATGTAACTCAGGTACAAAGCCCAGACACTTTAGACCGCACGGCCACTAGGTCTCCCGAAACAGTCAAGGCCAACAGGCAGTCAGGCACTACATGTAACTCAGGTACAAAGCCCAGACACTTTAGACCGCACGGCCACTAGGTCTCCCGAAACAGTCAAGGCCAACAGGCAGTCAGGCACTACATGTAACTCAGGTACAAAGCCCAGACACTTTAGACCGCACGGCCACTAGGTCTCCCGAAACAGTCAAGGCCAACAGGCAGTCAGGCACTACATGTAACTCAGGTACAAAGCCCAGACACTTTAGACCGCACGGCCACTAGGTCTCCCGAAACAGTCAAGGCCAACAGGCAGTCAGGCACTACATGTAACTCAGGTACAAAGCCCAGACACTTAGACCACACGGCCACTAGGTCTCCCGAAACAGTCAAGGCCAACAGGCAGTCAGGCACTACATGTAACTCAGGTACAAAGCCCAGACACTTTAGACCGCACGGCCACTAGGTCTCCCAGACACTTTAGACCGCACGGCCACTAGGTCTCCCAGACACTTTAGACCGCACGGCCACTAGGTCTCCCAGACACTTTAGACCGCACGGCCACTAGGTCTCCCAGACACTTTAGACCGCACGGCCACTAGGTCTCCCAGACACTTTAGACCGCACGGCCACTAGGTCTCCCAGACACTTTAGACCGCACGGCCACTAGGTCTCCCGAAACCAGTCTAACTAGTTTATAATAAATATAGTACGTAAAAACACAACAGCTTTTAGATCAACCCTATAAAAATTAGTGTTACACATTTTAAAATGGAAATCATCCCACAAACCCTTTCTAAAACAATGGTGATTACCCCGCACATAGGTCTACCCATTTACGCACAACATTGGCTACCCTCTTACCCACCTACTCAGGCACGGCGTTAACTGTCTTATTACTTAGCAATTCACGTACGACATTGGCAACCCTCTTACCCACCTACTCAGGCACGGCGTTAACTGTCTTATTACTTAGCAATTCACGTACGACATTGGCTACCCTCTTACCCACCTACTTAGGCACGGCGTTAACTGTCTTATTACTTAGCAATTCACGTACGACATTGGCTACCCTCTTACCCACCTACTTAGGCACGGTGTTAACTGTCTTATTACTTACCAATTCACGTACGACATTGGCTACCCTCTTACCCACCTACTCAGGCACGGCGTTAACTGTCTTATTACTTAGCAATTCACGTACGACATTGGCTACCCTCTTACCCACCTACTCAGGCACGGCGTTAACTGTCTTATTACTTAGCAATTCACGTACGACATTGGCAACCCTCTTACCCACCTACTCAGGCACGGCGTTAACTGTCTTATTACTTAGCAATTCACGTACGACATTGGCAACCCTCTTACCCACCTACTCAGGCACGGCGTTAACTGTCTTATTACTTAGCAATTCACGTACGACATTGGCTACCCTCTTACCCACCTACTCAGGCACGGCGTTAACTGTCTTATTACTTAGCAATTCACGTACGACATTGGCTACCCTCTTACCCACCTACTTAGGCACGGCGTTAACTGTCTTATTACTTAGCAATTCACGTACGACATTGGCTACCCTCTTACCCACCTACTTAGGCACGGCGTTAACTGTCTTATTACTTACCAATTCACGTACGACATTGGCTACCCTCTTACCCACCTACTTAGGCACGGCGTTAACTGTCTTATTACTTAGCAATTCACGTACGACATTGGCAACCCTCTTACCCACCTACTCAGGCACGGCGTTAACTGTCTTATTACTTAGCAATTCACGTACGACATTGGCTACCCTCTTACCCACCTACTCAGGCACAGCGTTGGCTGTCTTATTACTTACCAATTCACGTACGACATTGGCTACCCTCTTACAAATTAACTAATTTAACAAAAATCTACAATTTGTAATTAGTATTATAAAATATTAGGGCCTACTGTATAAACTATCAATAAACTAAAATGTGCAATACATTAAGAATACTACCGGTACTAAGTTATATCGATAGCCATCAATAGAGGACTAAAAGTACTTAACTCAGGGTCAGTTTTATGATTTATATATTACCAGGATTCCTGTTTATACCCATAAATCCTTCTCATTGTGTAAGATTGATGATTTTCCTTTGCAAAAACATAAATCTAGCTATTAAACAAACACGAATCAAACAAAAAAGAGTAAGTTAATAATAATGCTAGCATAAACTCCTTTGCAATAATAATACCATTGATTATATAATAAATATTCACTCAGATAGATTTATGACCCAATGATAAATGAAGTGTCTAATTATCAGGTATTTTGGAGTTCGGTATTGAAGCGGTCGTTTCCTATTTACAGGCAATGCAGATTAAAGCACCAATAAGGGCAGACCTTACTAAATAGTTAAATTACAGACACAAATATTCCTATTTCAGGAGAAATCTACTTGTATGTTATATAATCAACAGTAACACGTAGAGCTAATATGTAATAACGCAATAAAGACGATAGAAGAAGCAAAATAATCTTTAGTCACTTCACGATATCTCAAGTAAAATAGGACTTCAAATATTGTACGAGAAAACTATCGCATTGATTCAATGGATTCGAAATCTTTTGACAGAAAATTTTGCAAACCAATTAAGAAAAGAAAAACAAATAAAAAATTCAAAATATTAATGAGAAATCGAACAAAAAGTAGTACTGAATGTAAAGTAAAACAGATTTATTGGCCAGTTCATAGAAAAGGGACAAAAAGACTTACAGCAGAACAGACGGTAGAAGACAATTATTACAGATAACTATAGGAAAAATCATAAAATATTTTATGGACGCATTCACAAGATAAACGATGGCAGACTGGCCAGGAAGACACTAAATTTTATGAATAACAGTAAAAATAATCTAAACTGAATGAAAGCCATGGAAGATCTCGTGAAGCTGAAGAGTATAATTACAAACATGGAAGATAACAGGGAAAATTTTAAAAACGACAATGATATAAACACCCTAACAAAACACCACTCAAAATGAAAGGACAGAAGAGAGAACAAAGAACACGAAAAATACGTGAGAGGTTTTTCTTTTGGGGGGGGGGGGGATAATAGAACAAGAGACCGAAGTAGTTGATCATGTTTTATCACTCTCCAACAAGGAGGATTACCGATGATGATGATAATAGATAAGAATAATAATATGTGTATCGTTAACGTAACAAATAGTTTTCACAATATCGTAGAGAACAGCAATAGATTGTTTTCTTCTTTATTTTTAAAACTGGTGCTATTTATTGATTAGTCATACTACGTTTATGACACCTCTATTTGTTATTCAAATATATTTCAACGGAGATCCGAGTGTTAAGAGAGATTCCTGATTCTGATAATGCTGATTATAAATATGATTCTATGTAAATGTAAAAATTGATTCCTGGCTCAAATGTGCAGATTAGGTATATGCTTTAGAATCCCCTAGATTGGTATATATATTTTGTGAATAATATCTTATTCTCTGTTATTAAGGTAATATTTTATTGTTTTTACATGTTTCATTATTGGTTTATTGATACCTAATCAACTATTTTGTGTTCTTTCTTTACATATATATATATATATATATATATATATATATATATATATATATATATATATATATATTTCATTATTTATCATCCATAGTTTTAGACATTATTAAATGAATATGAAGTTGTCGAGCAGTAAATCAGTAAATGAATAAGAAAATGATTGAAGTTGTTAGTGAATTCATAAAGGAACATAATTTAAAATTAATAAAATGGGAACATGCAAATCAGCGTACATGGACCAGTGATGATGGACCTGTTTAACTTCTTGATAGCCTGACAATTATTTATGACATTATCCATATATAAGACAAGGGGACTAAATTGATTGGCCATTTCTTACCACGCTATCCATTGATGTAAATTGGAGTTGGAGCCAGCGCCATAGTAAACATTTTCTGATCATATGTTTTAATTTGAATAAATATTGTGTTTAAGGTTAATTTATCTCTTAGGACAAAAGTCAAAACGTAGTGAAAACTAAATATTCAATACCTTAGATTAATAATGTTTTAAATCCTGTGAATTTATAAAAAATTAATCACTGTGTAGTTTTTATAAATGAACATTGAATAAAATTCTAGTTGTAGGCCTACTCCTCTACGGTGTAAGAAAATTTGTTCTCTAAGAATTAAGGTGGACCATTATGAAGAATTGAAATAAAATATTAAAGATAAACTTGCGTTATAAATAGTTTCCAAATATTCTTAAATAAATGAAACATTTTATTCACTCCATATAATATTTGTATCTTATAACGAAATACAATTAGATCAAACAAAGCTATTGTTACACTAAAACAATAGGCAGCGTCCACAAAGTGATTGATCGCCGCAAACAGCCACGATTGATATTTTTCTCAAATTAACAATAACGAACACGCAACACGCCACCTGGTTAGCGATCGACACACGCCTGACCCGGCGCTATCAGGTGATAACAGGTATCACGTGACCGGCCAGACTCACGCACAGTGATAACAGAGCTACAGTAGGCCATGCATCATGCACACGTGACAGCGCCTGTCAGCTGATTGTGAATAGCAGCTAGGAAATTATACTATTGTGTAACAAGAACCAATTTACAAGGAATGCCTAATAATTTGTTTCCGCCTACGGAAAAATTAATGGTTGTATTTAAATATTTAAAATGAACCTAATGGAAGCCTAATTTTACCAATTATTTATTTCTTTGTTCTCACATAATCACCTTTGGTTGGAAATGTAGTTATCAGCATGTTGTAAAGATAAGCAGGCATTGTGATTAAACTAAGATTTCCGATTTCACATCTGATTTAGGAGTTAGATGCACAGAGAAAATCTTAACATCGCTTTTGAAGTTCTATGTATGAATACATTAAATTGATGAACACTAATTATCGATTTTACACTTTAACTATAGCTAAATCTTATTAATTATGAATAGCATGTTATTAATGTAATTTACATGAGGGGGACTGCGTAATTTTTATGGAATTCTATCTAATAAAATAGTTATATATATTTTTAACAACTCTGTTAGTAACAACGACTTCACTCATTCATCTTCACTCATCAAACTCATTCACCCCTCATATTCGCCCATATCTCTACGATCGGCGTCTTAGAAATTAATAATGAATAACAAAGAATAATTCAACTAAATCAAGGGTATAATACATTACTTGAGACATTGTGTCATATATTATTTAGCAAATAAAGATAAACGTTGTAGAAATCATAAAAACGACTCTATGTAAGACAGATTATAAGATGTCTAACCTATAAACTATATAAACAACTGTCCAGTGATATCATTATTATTATTATTATTATTTATTATTCATCTCTAAGACGCCGATCGTAGAGATATGGGCGAATATGAGGAGTGAATGAGTGTAGATGAACGAGTGTAGTCATTGTTACTATCTGAGTTCGACTTAGCTCAGAAAAGACTATTTACTAATAGTCCAATAGCCAGGGCAACTATGGGACCTACAGCTTTACGTAGAATTCGAATCACGTAGTTTTGGTCTGATTTTCAGCTAACTAACAAGTCTGACACTCAGTTATCTTCTCTACACAACATTTGAACCTTGACTACCATTCAACACGGACACTCCAGACTTCTCTAGTAGTGTCTACATTGATGACAACCATTGAGCGGACGTTGTGTCGGTATTAAGAAAACCGAGCATGGAATATATCGCCTACAATCTCCCAAACAATTTGTCCCTTAGTACTTGGGTTACAGCAATTCGTCACCAGTGCCGACATAATAAATAATTCGTTTGTTATAAGTTAACATATGATTTATTATCAAGTATGATTTTAATAATAATTTATATAAGATGTATATATTGTACAGTTTTTAGTTAATTTTTAGTATTTTAGTTCGAAATCTCAGTTAGACATTATGTAACAACTCCCTCCTTCGACATGTAAAAACACTAGGAAACCTGCCTGCAGCTTTCCGGCCATCACCAGCAAAGTTCATTGTTTGAGTTACATAATGTTACCGAAAGTGGTGGTGGGTGAGCGGCAGGAGGGTCGCTCTTAGCCATGAGCTCTCACGGAAGATGTTTGCGAGCTAGGTGCACCTATCACATTTCCCTCTTTCTAAATGTTTCAATTATAAAAAAGGCTCATTAAATTGTTTTCTATTTCAGGGAAAAGTCGTTTAATACTGTTTACTAATCGGGTTGTTTTCCTTTTTGTGGTTTGCTAACCAGGGTTCAGGAGTTAGATGGATGATGAGCTAATCCAATTATTCCTCATTTTAGTTTCTGGCTCCTGTAGTTTTATTTGTGTATTTTAATAATGTACAACTTAATAATTTCGATAATAAAATGTCAATTACTATGTTCTAGGTAATTTAATATTAATTGTTGACACATATAAAAAATAGGCTTATTCAGTAATAAAGCTTACTGTTTGACTCCCACAGTTGTTGTTTTGATTTATTTTTTTTTAATTATATACAGTACCTGAAAGTCATAATATACTCACGTGTCGGATGAGTAGGGTTATAATGTAAAGGTCATCATTCAAAGAGCAACACTTCTGTACGCAATGTACACATAGAGGTATTGACCCACCCACTCACTCACCCATACACATACGGAGGTTGTTGACCCACCCACCTACCCATACACTTACAATAGTATTGAAATTACACGTACGGTGTTTTTGACCCATCCAACTGCCTATACACGTACAGTGGTATTTAACCACTCACCTGCCCATACACGCAGGTAGTTATTGACCTACCCACCACCCATACAAGTGCAGTGTTATTGGAATTTAACGTACAGTATTCTTGACCCGTGGTATTGATACCTACAGTGGTATTGACCCACCCGCCCATAAACGTACAGTAGTATTTAAGAATTATATTCCATAAATGTTGTCTTTAGAATTTTCCATTGTTCTATTTAATAAATGAAACGCTAAAAATAGCCTTAATACTAAATTTTAGTGACTGAAAAGTTCTTGAAAACTAATTAATAATATTAGGTTTCTTCATATTGCAAATAAGTTGTGCTCAAATAATTAATTACATTGACACGCACTTAATGGTGTAATATTAATTTTAAAAAACACTGAAACTCAATATTCAAATAATTAAGCGGAATAAAACGAAAAATAACAGAACGGAATTGTAGAGAACAGAAATACTACAGATGCAATGGTAGACCTCGTCACGAGAGCTGTCACTGCACTGGATAATAAACAAAAGTCTGTTGGAGTGTTTTTAGATTTGCAAAAGGCTTTTGACTGCTTAGATCACAAACTACTTTTTAAACGGCTTTACGAGCTTGGAGTTCGAGGTATAGCCTTAGACTGGATTCAATCTTATTTATCATCTAGGACACAAATTGTTAAGATTGGTAATGCACAGTCAGAAAGCATGAACCTTAAATTTGGTATTCCTCAAGGTACAGTATTGGGACCTATTCTTTATATTCTTTATACTAATAGTCTTACGAAAACATTAACCGACATAAAACTCACAATGTACGCTGATGACGTTTTAATTATATTGCATAACAAATCGTGGAATAACTTGGAAGTTGACAGCTTTTTGCAATTAAATAACCTATATCAATATTTCAATAGTAACAATCTACATGTAAATCCAACTAAAACAAGCTGTGTAAACCTTTCACAAAACAATTGGACTGACTTTAGCCCTGTGATATTTATGAATGATATCGAATTACCTTTTGTTTCTGAAGTTAAGTACTTGGGACTGATATTTGATGATTCCTTTTCTTGGAAATCACATGTGAATTTTCTCTGCTCTAAAATATCCTCTCAAATTTCTTTTGAAGAGGTTTTCCAACTATGATAATTTATTTATTATGAGATTGATATATACATCACTAATAGAATCGAGGCTGAGGTACGGTATCATATTATGGGGCTCAACGGCCCAGGTAAATTTTAAGAGAGTCTTTACTTTACAAAAAAGAGCTATACGTATAGTTGCAAAATTAACTGGAAAAGCATCATGTAGATATTATTTTAAAACCCTCAAAATATTAACATTGCCTTCACTCTACATTTACGAAATGTTGATCTATTATAAGTTTAAACTGACAACGTTCGTAACCGGTGCAACTGTTCATAATTATGAAACAAGGCACAGGAACCAGCATAGGCAATCATCACATAAACTGGAACTTTCGTCAACCCTTCCTCAGAATATAGGCCCAAAACTATACAATAAATTACCAGAACAAATACGTAATGTAGATACAAAAGCCACATTTAAAAATTCCTTACATAACTTTTTGATTGAAAAGGCTTGTTACTCCGTCAAAGAATTTCTCCAGATGTAAATAGAATAGAATTATTGCCAAAATATTCCAGATTCATATAGAATTATTTTCAAGGTATTTCAGTTTTATTCATACATAATTATAATAAAACTTAATTTAATTTTCATTACTTGTTAAAATATATTTTGTTTGGAACTAATACAATTGTAATTGCTTACTTAATTTTTAGTTATAAGATTGACGTTTGTAATACAATGTAAATTGTCAATGTACAATAAAGAAATTTTGAATTTGAATTTTTGAAATAAAACTGTTTAAAAAATTGGTAATTTGTTTAATTATAAGATTAGGTGTTGAAACAGAAGTAGGTCCAAGTAATGAATTTATTTTTATTTTTTATTTGAAATATGATGTTTTATACAAAATAGATTATTCCTTTTCGTTAAATATCATTTCCAACAATTTACAACTTTTAACCCTCATTAATCTCCACATTACATTATACTGATAAACAGGTTTGACAAAGGTTGCTCAACGTGCCACTCAGGGCAGTGCTTTGAGATATGGCTAAATTGATAGCTATTTCTTCTTTGTTACATTAATATCCTGGTTTTAAAAAACATTCTTTAATTTAACAAATTAAATACTCTAATAATGATCAATTATTGTTAAGTGTAGCCTCGCAACAATACCAGACCCTGTCATGTGATTTGTGTACATGTTAAGCTCATTAAGCCCCCGGCAGTATGGTGGCAAATTAATTAACGGGGTAGATGTCGTGTCCCAGCTTTGCTTGATTGATTAATACAATGTTTGTTTCTTGCGTATTGCACAGATCATCCATACTTAACTAAAGCATTTGCCATTTAATATTATTGAGCTTTTCCTTCCTCCAAAAAATATTCATTTGTAAATGTCATAGGTTTACTTTTTTTCAATTTACTAATAAATATATTAGATAATGGAAAAAAAATAATAATAGTAATGTGACTAACCACACTAATAATAAATGAGGGTTTCAGATTGTACGGCATAAGGTTCAAACTTAGGGTTAAGTTCAAGAAAGGACAGTGACTAAATTAATTATTGTGTATACCATTGTTGTACAGGGTGTCCCGTAAGTACTGACCAAAACAAGCAATTTTCATCACATAATGTAAAGTCCCATCTTGCTTAGTTTTCTGTCTATCTGTCTGTATGTGTTTTTTAGAAAATAGTTTGTATCTTCAAAATGGTTTGAGATATCAAGTTGAAACTTTGTACATTTACTTACCTTTTATTTATTTTTATTATTTATTTAGTTTTATTTTTCTACAGTAAGTTGTTACAGAAATACGAGTAAGTAAGATTTTTCAAGGAAAGGTCTGTGTTTTATTTGAAAACACATTGGAATTTTGAATAAAACACAGACCTTTACTTGAGAAGTCCTACTTATTTCTGTAACAACTTACTGTAGAAAAATAAAACTGTTACCAAATTTTTTGTATTTATAGGAGCTATTTTATATGTGTCTTGTCAATTTTCTATAACATCACCCGTTTTAAAGTTATTTGAAAATTTTAAATGGCCTCCACTTAGTTTATGTAAATGATATAATTTTTAAACTTTTATTTTAAATGTACACTAATAAGGTAAGTAAATGTACAAAGTTTCAACTTAATATCTCAAACGATTTTGAAGATGTAAACTATTTTCTAAAAAACACATACAGACAGATAGACAGAAAACTAAGCAAGATGGGACTATACATTATATGATGAAAATAGTTTGTTTTGACCTATAGTATAACTTCGTGAAATTTTGGTCAGTACTTACGGGACACCCTGTATATATATTCCATTCCTCGACAAACTAAAGGTTCTGAATCAACACATAGTCTAAATAAAAGGTATATAATCTTACTAACAATAACTATGATTATATTGTAATCATAGTTTATATTGTACATATTGTAAAAATAATGTTAAATATTAAGCACTGATTAATCTGCAAATTCTGTTTAGTTTGTTTTTTCTGATCGCTGATTTATGTTTTAAGAATTATATATGCACGCACCTCAAATCTGGCATAGCCTTTGAGGTCGTAAATTTTCTCATTTTTGCATTGTGTATTTGTTTTGTTATATGGATGTGCATTTTCTTGATGATGGCATTGTTCTTTTATAGTATTAGTGGTCAGTCCTGGTATTGTTGTAGTGAAAATAGTGTGGTGTATTTGCAATTAAGGGACATGAACATTATTTATTTATTTTGTTATTGGGTACATCTATGAAATAATTTGTAGCATAGAACGAGAGTATTAATGTAAATTTTAGAATTTAAATATTCTTATTCTTATATTTATAAACGTAGAGGTAATTCTGATGTTACTTTTTTGCACCGGGAGACCGAGCTTCCGAACTGAAGAGGTAGCATCCATATCTCCCAGAGGATCATAAGGATCGTTTGTTGTTGCTCTACCTTGTAAGTCATTAATAACATTTCGTTTAGGAGGTCTTCCGCGTTTACCTTTAGCCCCTTTGGGAACTCGACCCCCCGTGAGGAAGAGCGGCTTACGACCTCGCCAGGATTCTTAAGCAGTATGGCCATGAATTTTGGTTTTGGGGGAAATGGAGTCCATAAACATAATATTTTCTAAAATGTGACGATAAATTAGTAGTTAGGAGAAGAATTCCTTTAGTTTGATACCCCACTTGGTTGTATTAGTTGGATATTACCCAATTTTAGATTTTTGAGCATATTTTTAATTTGAGGGGGAGGCAGACGCCTTAAATGTTATATGTTCCAAATGTAATGGTATAGTGTGATTTTGGAGATAAATACCTATAGTTTGATACCCTACTCTCTGCTAGAAGTCGATAACACGGGACATGAGTTCGGGCAAACTTCGCTGATTTTATAAGGGTTAACCTTATTCTGAAAAATGCAAAACAAATTGCATTATACTAAGTAATTGTAGCAAAACACGAAAACTACTGTACCTAGAAAAGAAGATGGTACGTATCACGCACATCTCCCATGACGTCACACGTGCTAAATGGAAAAAATGAACACAACAAATAATTCCCGTTTTGATTTCCGTAATTATAATTCCAGCTAATAAGTGATAAATAACTTGCTTACTAATTAGCTGAGTGCTTCTATGCAATTGGTACATTTAGCTAACAGTAATTAATACAATAAACAAACCAGCTCATTTCGCCCATTTAACGTTACAGACTACAGCGCAGCCTCGTTGTGATACACGGGAATTCTAAGAGCCTCTGAGGCAGAAATCAAAATTTTCTCAGTGTTGAGACCGGTACTAATTGATTTTTCGTGGTCAAAAAACCCCAAAAATAATTTAAAAATTAAAATACTTGGAACCAAAAACATTTCGTCCGGCCGAGGCTTGTTTTAGATAATAAAGTTGATACCTTAAGGCACTAAACAGATTACACGACTTAACCATATTTATCCAAAATTCGTTGATACTTTACAAATTCCTTACGATATGCGAGGTATATGTTTTATATTGAATCTTAACATCCCAAAAAATATCAAAATGAAAATATAATGTTTCCTTGTGTACTATTGAAAGGCAATTTAATCTTATCAGCTTAATTTGATATATATACACACATATGTATTGAAATTTGTATTTCTAATGCATTATTGTATTTTCAGATACATTGACAACGAACAAGGGGAAACAATTTCACAAAAGAGTTTTCAAAGTAAGATGAAATATTTAAAACAGCTGAGTAGAATGGGGAATAAAGATGTTTTGACAAAATTAAGAGAAAAAGAACATGTTGATTATTATAACAAATGGGAATGTAGTGTTAGGACAATTTACGTGTAAAATGCATACTTAAAAATGGAAAAAAATACATACGAATAAAATATATATGAAGTAAACACTTTTTTTATAACTAAACAATTCCTATAGGGAAAACATAAATAGCTTAACGAAGATGCAAAACAATCTAAATATTAAGATTATTTTGATGTGTGTTTGCCTATACATAAATCTAATTAAAATTTAGATTTGTTCTATTATACATTTTTATTGTATTATAAACTAAAATACAATTTAGATTAAAGTACAACCCTGGAAATGGAATATAAAATTAGTTTATAATGAATAAGAATAGTAGTAACTATAAAACCACGTTTTTATTTTAGAGCCGTTATAAGAAACTAATAAGTGTTAAAGAAGTAGGCGTACATAACAATAGGCTATAACCAACAAATATAAGTGTTAGAATAAACGCAGGTGATTTCATATTTCCCTGCGTTTGTTATAATATATAGTTATTTATTATAATTATATATTTCTAATAAATTATATAATTATTATAATTTATAAAAACATTTATTATATGTATAATAATATCTTCCTTTTTACCAGATAATAATAAATGTACGTTATAATAATAGCTACCTACAACCCACCGATCCTCCCACGGACCAATGACAACAGCCAGTTCAACTATCAATGTTACTCTAACAGTAAAAGTTATGTGAAGCCTAGTTAGAAGTTTGATTCGTCGGTAGAGTAGTTGGTTAAAGCCAAGGGGCCTCCGTTTGGTTCCAATCAGGGGCAAAACAAATGTGGAAGGAGGCCAGATGATAAATTTCAGATGTCTGGTCAATTGGTTTTGATCAATGACACATTCTAAGAATCAGTAAGCCTTAGTTTGTATTAAATACTCAATTAGCTCGTACACAGTTATTTGATACCTACATTCAACCATATATTGACAAACATCCTTAAAAATCATTGTTTCAGGCGTGGGTTTTCACTTAATGTCCAGTACACTGAGGATCTGTTCCCATCACTGAACGAGGGGTACACGTGGCTAGCACACCTACAGACGAGTCCTAGATGACGAGGGACTGGGAGTCCTCAGCAGACAGCACAAAGGACTGTGGGTGGGGCACATCAGACATCAGACAATGGGGAATTAAAATCAGCTGACTCAGCCTCCTTCTACAACAGTACTTCATGTCACCACCACTTTGTCGGGTCATCGGTTAAATGAAAATATGATTTAATGACCTAAAACAATACATACAAAAGATCCTGTGGGAGTGTTTGGGATAGTCTATTGAAAATAACATTGGATGTATGTTCGACTTATTCAAATTACTTAGATTTGTATGCACCCTCTGCTAATGTTGTTTTTTTACTCTTGAAGACATTTTTCTTACCTTTCCTTTAATGTTGATGGAAAATGATCATTTAATTCATTGTTCTCTTTAAATACTTGTATCTAAATAAAATTATGGACATACCATTTTACAGGCATAAGCGTACAGAGGAATACTGTGTACTAAACAGAAAACAGTAGCCTACAAAGTGTTTAGTTTGCTGGATTACTTTATATTTGATAAATCATGTATAAATCTTAATTTTACTGTATATTTAAAATTATGTCATTCTCAATATGTAAACATTTTTTTCCTTAGACGTATACAATTTTCGATAGTATCATTGCTAAAGACGAGGGGGTCGTAAAATTACCACCCTCCTCTATATACCTTTACAAGTTGAACAATTATATAGGGGAACCTACGAACATATAATGAGGAAAGTTTATGAAACAGCTTGTAACAACTAATAATTTTGGGCTTAAAAGAATATTTTGATGACCCAAAATTTGTTGTGACCTAAAAATATTGTGAACTTTTTTTATGGCAAACGACTTTTCCTATTACTAGTCATCTACTTTCTTACAATTCGTTGGTTAAGCACGATAATTAATATTTCTATTGTTCATAAAAATGTACATATGTGTGTGATATTAAATAAAATTCCTCATCGTATGAGACATAAATTATAATTAATTACACATTCATTCATCTATTCAGGTATCAATTAACAGTCGGCCAGAAACAATGTAGATTGCATGAAGTATTTACATTAAGGTAACCCGATCTCATTTGCGATATGATTCATCTGGTCCATTACTTTGAAATATGTTGGTGTCAGCTGACACGCCAGCGCCTGTCAACACACGCCGTTATCAGCTGACGTCACGTCACGTGACTGATTCGCTCCAGTGACTCTCCGCTGTAACCTAAATAAAATGGATTTGTTTTATACTATACAGTATTAGAGTTATATAATTTATTACAAAAAGAACTGGAATATATAAAAAATTATTATTAAATAATAAATTGTCATTTTGATTATGTTCGTTACGCGACATGTGTTTAGAAATACTAAAGTGGTTAAATGTAATGTGGAGTAAAAGATGTAAATAAAAGGTGGTGCTTCAATTACGTCTCAGAGGGTCCTGGTTCGGTGGGTCTGGCGGGTCATCTAGTATTACAGTGTCCAGGGCAGTGGGTCGATCAGTATATCGACATGGTCCAGGAGGTAGAAGTCACCAGAAATAGATACTCACTCGGAAGTAACAGATTCCAAAACGCTAAATAACGTATGAAAAAAGTACACAATACTGCTAGATTTTCAAGGAACGTCTCCTCATATGCTGCAACTACATTTAAATTTTTAAAACTAATCGTACACGTACAAGCAAATAAAGTAGATAACAAACTCAACATACTTATCGTGGTATAGGAAAAGCCGTGTATGCTGTTAATATAGAACAGACCCTCCATATGCAGCCCCGTGCATGTATATAAACTGGACCGGTCTGACAACAGCGCTCAGTCACATGGCACGCTGCAGAATGAACAGTCTAAAGACCACAGAAATTAGCGTGGACCTGGTTTAGCATGGAGATGAACAATCTGTATACATTCGGTGTATCTGTGCTATTAGTAAAATTCATCAAATCTTGGCTTGGTATATTACTGTAGTCTTTTATTATTTTGTCTAATATTTTTTGTCTAATTATTTTGTCTAGTAAAGTAATTGAGACCGCTTTAGAACACAGTGCTTTAGTAAGTCTAATGTCAATGTACATGTAAAGTTATATCTTACTCTATTATTATTTTATTTATTATTTCTTAAGGCTTCCATCGTCAAGATAAGCACGAACATGGATTTCGAATGAGTGTGATGAGTGTGATGTGTGAATATAGTCATTCTTACAAACTTAGGCCGACTATTCCTTATAAAATGTCGTTAATCAATATCCCAATGACAAATGAACAGCCAGTGGTTATCAGCTGATCCCTTTCAAAATGTGTTACGACTCTGATTGGGATGAAACTGAGAACCTTTAGCATATGAAGGTGGGATTTCACCAACTAAGCTACCGACCAATCAATCATTAATTATATTTATTAACTGAAGCAAATCTTCAACTATCACAGTTTTTACTAGCAAATTGTTGGCTTTAGCCAAATTAACTTCATAAAGATACCTTGAGACCAACAACTACAAAGGAACAGCTAAACAAACATACAATTAAAGAAATTCATTTCTGTAGGGTGGGTAAGTGATTCAGTTGTACGCATTTACAAGGTAGGCGTTTCATACCAATCGACTGTTTTTATTACTTATGCTCTGTTAACGAGTTGACAATAAATTATTTATTGTAGAAGCATGGCTTTCATCTGTTATAAATTATTGTTATCTTATGTTTGTAATTCAGTGAATGAATTGCATGATTAAAACAATCTTTATGAATATATAAACAAACACAAAGTCGCTGGACTTTATCGTAACTGGGACGGGTTCCCTAGGTAGAAGACATTGTGCATATATAACATACATTTCTACACGATGACAGCAGAATGTTCACGTGGGAGACACAATGCATCTTGGGACTGAATAATTAATTGCCGCTTATTACGACGCAGTGAGTCATGTCTAACGACAGAATGCCTAATTCAGAGACAGTTAGTTAGTTATGAGTACAAAAACCTAAAATATAGCTAAGGTTAGAATAAGTTAAGGAAGCACATATTACACGTAAATGTCCAACTTATTAGTCTCATTTCCATACATTCATATTGGGATGAAACAAAGAATAAACTACATATACAAGTATATTGAACTTAAAGAACAAATGTTATAGGCTGTTCATTCCCCATAACTGATATTCTTATTTCTCCGAACAACTTTCAGGAGGTTAGTTTTGATTCCGAAATAGTTTTTCATATTTAATTCAGCTAATTAGAGAACAAAAAACAACCAATAGTAATTAACCAATAATAGTTCATCAGTTAAGATTTTGGCAATTTCAGTCAAACTTAATGAGTTTCGCGACCGTTATCAGTATTAGCAAACGGGTAGCGCAGTTTGACACCAGAATCTTTTTTAATTCCTCTGGTCTGAAGAAAGTAAATGCGGTTTACTGAAATCAACCCATATAGCATTTGTAATTGTTGTACTTTTATTGAAATACTTTTTTTGTATGACGTTCAGTTCTTTTGTATTTCTACCAACATGTTTTGTGCGTGGTAATATACGTCTATTTGTATATTATGCGTGGCATCCTTCAATACCTATAGGTGGGATGAACCTCCCTGCAGTAGGGAGTGGACACTGTTGAATCGGTTTCGAACTGGCGTGGGCAGATATAACTACTGAACATATAAAAGTGCATTGACAATAGATCAGTCATTTGATTGTAGGGAGTACATCAAAATAATGGATCATAGAGTAGCAGATTGAACTCTGAGATATTTTATGAAAGCATTAGCCAGCATCAGTGAGGTATGCCTTAAGTGGCTTGACGGATTGGATTTATCTTTGTGACAGGAGATCACATTATATTTTATTTTTATTAATAAGAAGTATCTATTATGTTTGTATGTCCTGTTATGACTCTCCAATCTTGATATAAATATCACAGCTTTTTTTAAATTAATGAATGATGGCTGACAAAGACTATACGATATACATACCAACATATAATGAGTTAACTAAGAAATTATTATTTTATTTTACATACCAATGGCAAATAGCCAATACAAACAAACTAACTATGTAACAAACAACAATACTAATATTAGTAATAATAATATTAAAATTGTTATAAGTCATTACAATTAGTAATGAATAACATGTGTTAAAAAAGTTTTTTAGTCCATTTAAAATACTAACTACTCATCAGCTAATTGTAAAATAAATGTAACAAGCGTATAAAATGATTATTACAGTGAAGTAACATAGAAAAAAAAAACACTATACAACAAGAAAAAAATAATAATAAAAGCAACAATAAACAGTACACATTCAGACTCAATATCAAATGACATATTACATACAAATAAATAACAATTTAATGGTAATATACACTAATATATATATAAATAGATAATAAACTAACTTAAATACTGTATGTATTACAGAAACCAATGCAAAATTACTCCAAGACTTAAAAATTCACCATGGTCTGGAACATATCAAGCAGTCATGTTCTGAAAGAATGAGAACGGAAGAAGTTAAACTACCGTACTGACAGACAATGTTCCTAAGACTGCAACCTGGCCAACGATTATTAACAAAAACTAACCAACTTCTATCATATTTACTTAAACATTTATTAACAAACCATAGTATGCTTCTTACTAAATGACATAAACGGAATAATATTATTCAAGTCTTTATTTTGTAAAGTTGTTAAAATTCACAAACGTTACACTTTCCGTATGTTTAGAGATAAAACTATAAAGTGAAGAAAGTAAAGTGTTATAGAACTACATACTTCGATGTAATGGTGACCATTGTGCAGTTGTATCCATCACTTCCGTTGTACGAGTTCATGTTTACCGCATAGGCCTATACATTTTGAATTAGACACGTTCTATCTGGGATTAATTTTTGTATTTCTGTAATGAATTTTTGTCTTCTAAGAAAGGACAATACATGTATTCATATTTGACTATAAAACTAAGTATGACTATTGGTTGTTCGTTAATGTCATTATACATTTTAGATTCCCCTAAATGATATGTAAAAAATAGTTTTAACTTTTAATTTATTATTGAGGCAAATAAATTAATATATTGTACTGCAATAAATGAGAATTTTCACAGTGAGCTTCATTTTAACACAGTAGTCCTCTAGTAAATCACATATACATGTCTTTTCAGGTGTTATATGAGTTGTTACGTAAACATTTATAATACTATAATAATATTTTGATTATTGTTTGTGTTTTTTATACATATATTTATTCTTTTGTTCATTAATATTGTTCTATTAATCATAGTGTGTTGGCTCAAGTGGCCAATAGTTCAATTATATATTTGTGTCTGCTTTACGCAACAATCATTTATAGTTACAGTCATTCCTTATGTAAAAGCTAAAATAATATCTTCCATACTTGGTTTAACCAGGTTATTTCCAACAATGGAACATCAAATTCACTTTATTCATATTTTAACAAATCATTACAAAGATATAACAAATAAGTAAATATTGCATATACTATAGAGGAAGTTCCTCTTGCATAGACTATAGGCTGTATACAAGAGGAAGTTCATTCAGTACCAGTTTCTTTTAATTTAGAAAAATATTCTAAATATTTTGATAAAAAGATATTGTTATTAGTATAATGTATTTGAGTATAAGTACCTTCATAAACTAGGAAGTCATTCGACATGCAAAATCGTCTTCACCAAAGTATTTAGGCTCAAATGTAATTTTTAATTAGGTTAAAATAAACCAATAAAAAATTAATCAGAAAATGTGTAGAAGAAAGCATACGCATATTCAATAATTTTGTTGAAGACTTGAGATTGCCATTATAAATACACAATATGATTAGTAAAATTGTTATTAAAAACACATTTTTTTCAGCATAAATGGAAATTGCCATATTATATGGGTTAGCAATGTTTGAACTGTAAATAGAATTTTAGAAAATAGATTTCAATATTAAAGTAAATTAAGAACTTTTCTTTATAGTATAGGAAAGCAATAAGTAATGGCAGAGTATACATAGCTAAGACAAAGAGATTAACGTTTGTATATAAAAATTATGAGAAACAAAATAGAGATAGAGAAATATCATGGAAGCTTTAGAACAGGCTGTCTTTTATCTAAGAATTCGTCCAATTGGGCGTATCCAAGTTATGGGCTGGATGTCTTAATGTATAATTTAAACTCTGACCCTCTCGGCGTTCTGCTGGGTTTGGTTTTCATTAGACCCAACTCAAGTATATAAACTTCAATTCTTCGTTACATTGGTTCTACATTTGTCTGGATAAGATAAGTAACCCTGAAATTTATATATGTTTATTTATTTAAAATAATTTTACACGTTAAATTTCAATTTAAATAAGTGTTTACGATTGTTTTCTCAACTATTTATACATATTTTTACTTTAGTCATTCCTTTTGAACTATTTGTAACACTGAAATAAATGGATATGTACAAATGTACATCCACACTTCATGAATTAATTTAAAAATTCATTTTAAACATCTTGGTACATAATTGTCAGTAGATTCACTTGTATTATAATATTATTTTTGCATTGGTTACTGTAATACATACAGTATTAGTTAATTTATATATATATTTGTTAGTATATATTGCTATTTAATTAATATTTATTTTTACTGGAATTTGTATTATTTGATATTGAGTCAGAATGGTTACGGTTTATTGTTTAAATTATTTTGCGTGTTATTATTTTTGTTCTTGTTGCATAGTGTTTTTTTCTATCTTCCTTCACTGTAATAATAATTGTATACACTTGTTCCTTTTATTTTATAAATTTAAAATTTGTTATTTAAGTTCAATATACTTGTATAGTTTATTCTTTGTTTCAAATTCCCAATATGAATGTATGGAAATGAGACTAATAAGTTGGACATTTACGTGCAATATGTGCTTCCTTAACTTGTTCTAACCTTAGCTATATTTTAGGTTTTTTGTACTCATAACTAACGGTCTCTGAATTAGGCATTCTGTCGTTAGACATGACTCACTGCGTCGTAATAAGCGGCAATTAATTATTCAGTCCCAAGATGCATTGTGTCTCCCACGTGAACATTCTGCTGTCATCGTGTAGAAATGTATGTTATATATGCACAATGTCTTGTACCTAAGGAACCCGTCCCAGTTACGATAAAGTCCAGCGACTTTTTGTTTGTTTATGTATTCATAAAGATTTTTTTACTTATGCAATTGATTCACTCAATTACAAACATAAGATAACAATAATTTATAACAGATAAAAGTCATGCTTCTACAATAAATAATTTATTGTCAACTCATTAACAGAGCATAAGTAATAAAAACAGTTGATTAGTATAAAACGTCTATCTTGTAAATGCGTACAACTGAGTCACTTACCCACCCTACAGAAATAAATTTCTTTAATTGTATGTTTGTTTAACTGTTTCTTTGTAGTTGTTGATCTCAAGGTCTCTTTATGAAGTTAATTTAGCTGAAACAAACAATGTGCTATTAAAAACTGTGATAGTAGAAGATTTTTTAGTAAATAAATTTAATTAATAATTGATTGGTTGGTAGCTTAGTTGGTGAAATCCCACCTTCATATGCTTAAGGTTCTCAGTTTCATCCCAATCAGAGTCGTAACACATTTTGAAAGGGCTGATAATCACCGGCTGTTCATTTGTCATTGGCATATTAATTAACGACAATTTATAAGGAATAGTCGGCCTAAGTTTGTAACAATGACTACATTCACGCATCTACATTCATCACATTCGAAGGGAACCTTAATGTGAGTATATGAAGAAATCTAAATTAATTGACAGGTGCTGTTAAATGCTATTCAAACGTTACTCTAAGAAATTTTTTTTATGAAGAATGTAAGGAGATCGAATTGGTTTATAACATTTTCGAATCTTATTTTTAAAGTTATATAGATCTGAAACATCCATATATTGACGTTACAGATACATTTTATTTTCAGAAACTACTATCCAAACAAAAGACGAGTAAACACCAAAAATAATATCAAGTTTTCTGTCAATCTTTTTTGTTATCTTTTTTTTTTGTTAGACTCTTTAATTACAATGTAATTGCTCGTGTTTTATTATATTTATTGTTATTGTTAATTTATTTAGTGGTAGATTTTGACTGACTTATTAATTTTCTTCTTTTACATTACATTTATTATTCGATTACCAAGCAAACTGTGTTTTCTTTAATTCACTTACATTTTTATTTATTATATCTATTTTTAATACTTAGCAATCGTTTATTATATCACACTATTATGTTAGTTGTGTTTTTTTATTTTGTATTACTATTTATCATCCTAGTTCCTTCTTTTATAAATCTTGTGCACCGTTGAATGAATAAGTAAGTAATAAATATCTTGATTTAATTTGCCTATTTAAAAGTAAATATTACCAACAAAACTTTAAACTACTGACATTTTTATTTACTCACACAATTTATTGCAAGGAGTAAACAGAAATGATCAACTGACAACAGTAAGCCGACACTGAAGGAGGGCTGTGGTCTAAGTGTTGTGGAGATTGTACAAGCGATACCTTTGTTCTCAGTACTCTAAGTACCTACATGGCATCTGTTCAGTGAACAACTGTCAACGGTAAGCCGACACTGAAGGAGGGCTGTGGTCTAAGTGTTGTGGAGATTGTACAAGCGATACCTTTGTTCTCAGTACTCTAAGTACCTACATGGCATCTGTTCAGTGATCAACTGTCAACGGTAAGCCGACACTGAAGGAGGGCTGTGGTCTAAGTGTTGTGGAGATTGTACAAGCGATACCTTTGTTCTCAGTACTCTAAGTACCTACATGGCATCTGTTCAGTGATCAACTGTCAACGGTAAGCCGACACTGAAGGAGGGCTGTGGTCTAAGTGTTGTGGAGATTGTACAAGCGATACCTTTGTTCTCAGTACTCTAAGTACCTACATGGCATCTGTTCAGTGATCAACTGTCAACGGTAAGCCGACACTGAAGGAGGGCTGTGGTCTAAGTGTTGTGGAGATTGTACAAGCGATACCTTTGTTCTCAGTACTCTAAGTACCTACATGGCATCTGTTCAGTGATCAACTGTCAACGGTAAGCCGACACTGAAGGAGGGCTGTGGTCTAAGTGTTGTGGAGATTGTACAAGCGATACCTTTGTTCTCAGTACTCTAAGTACCTACATGGCATCTGTTCAGTGATCAACTGTCAACGGTAAGCCGACACTGAAGGAGGGCTGTGGTCTAAGTGTTGTGGAGATTGTACAAGCGATACCTTTGTTCTCAGTACTCTAAGTACCTACATGGCATCTGTTCAGTAATCAACTGTCAACGGTAAGCCGACACTGAAGGAGGGCTGTGGTCTAAGTGTTGTGGAGTTGTACAAGCGATACCTTTGTTCTCAGTACTCTAAGTACCTACATGGCATCTGTTCAGTGATCAACTGTCAACGGTAAGCCGACACTGAAGGAGGGCTGTGGTCTAAGTGTTGTGGAGATTGTACAAGCGATACCTTTGTTCTCAGTACTCTAAGTACCGACATGGCATCTGTTCAGTGATCAACTGACAATGGTAAGCCGACACTGAAGGAGGGCTGTGGTCTAAGTGTTGTGGAGATTGTACAAGCGATACCTTTGTTCTCAGTACTCTAAGTACCGACATGGCATCTGTTCAATGGTTGCCGTAGGTGTAGGGCGGACCATATTCTAGTTCAAACTACATACTCTAGTATCTAGACACCCTAGATTAGTGTCAAAGGTGTTTTTGCTGACCAAGGTTCCCATCTTGTCCAAAAGAAAATACTAACTTGGTTTATTCATAACTAGAAAATATACATAACTATACTTCGTAGTTCAGATTCCATGAACATCTGTCAGTCCGTTATTTACTCTGAGTTTTTTTCAGAATAAAATACCCTTTTTAAGGAGTTGACCTTAGTCAGTAACAAAAACTTCAACATCTACACTCATTGGTAACACTATTAAAAAAAATTATTCATTATTTCATAATGATTTAATCTAAATTATAAACTAAATAAAAAATAGATATACAGGGTGTTCCCAAACTAAGTTCCGAAACTTCAGGTTATGATTCGTTGGGTTAAAATGCTCCTATACATATAGGTCCGAATATGTTTCGTTTTCAATATGGCGGCCATTTTCGTATTTTCACTAAATTATTAGTAATTTTATAACCCCTTACAATACAGTGCTCAAATTTGGAACGAAGGTACCTGTTCTGATTTATTTAAGGTTGCGATAATATTATTTTATTATATTCAATATTTTCAAAATGACGGCACTTTTTTACTACAATGGCAAGTATTTACTTTTAATTGTAAATTGCACAAAATCACGCGATCTTAAAAAAATTTACAAGATATAAAAAAGTTGCCATATACAAGATATAAAAACATTTGGCGTTTTTTTCTAAGATTGTTTAGAAGTCTTTAAAAAAATTCAAGATTTTTAATTAAAATAATTAAAAGATTTTGTGCCATCATTTTGAAAATATTGAGTATAATAAAATAATATTACCACAACCTTAAATAAAGCAGAGCAGGTACCTTCGTTCCAAATTTGAGCACCGTATTGTAAGGGGTTATGAAATATCTAATAATTTAGTGAAAATACGAAAATGACCGCCATATTGAAAACGAAACATATTCGGACCTATATGTGTAGGAACATTTTTACCTATTTTTACCCAATGATTCATAACTTGAAGTTTCAGAACTTAGTTTTGGAACACCTTGTATATTAATTTTAAGTGTTATTTTTTCCAAACTAAAGCCCCATGCTTCTTAGTAAATCTATAGCATACTTAACAAGTAACTGGACCCTTTTTCGGTAGTTTTAAAAACTCCGACGTTGATAATATCCACGGAGTTGTATCAATATGTTGTACTTAGTGCTTACATATTTACACAACAAAAGTTCTTAGTTTGTGACAGTGATTAATTTTGTACTCACTGTTTTCATAAGAGCAAGTGTTGAACAATAAAGAATGTAGACCTCATACAATTATTTATTATAGTGCAGGTTTGACTCTCAGCCTCGACGAGATATTTATTAATAATGATTACCTTTTACTTTACTGGTTCTCTCCCTTACTCTATCAGAATAAGTTTCCCACACACATCAATAGTCTATGGAAAGAGTAATGAAAAAAGGAGAATATCCTCTCGTTTATATATAAAAATATAAATATTTAAACCAGGGCATTCGAATATTTCATAAATATGTTCTGTTCATACTATTCTCTGCGATAAATATTATATACTGATTCTCTAATAAATAATCTTTACGAAAAAAAGTAAATGCTGTTTTATAAAAAAACAAAGTGCGCTTCTAGTAAATTCCAAAAATTGTGAAGAAAAATACTGTGTAGGCCAGTGGAGGAAGGAACAGTTGTTAGCTTTACAAAGACGAGAGAAGGTGGACAAATACCGTCTGCATAAAACATCATCACTGTCCTCTCTTCTCTTCACTAGAAAACTGTCGCCAAGTCTATTCAATACGAATTTATTTTCTTCTATCACACACATTACAATTAATTAAAGACTAATTAATTAAAAATCTATGCAAAATTAGATATAAGAAGCTACTATTTTCATTATTATCTATTTTTCGAAGGATGTCTAGGTGTAGAATAGAACATATTTCAAAACAACACAATTTTGACGTTTTAAGGTTTTTGTAGCAATCGTTTACACGAAGAAAATTTCAAAGTAACAAAAAAATTATAATAAAATCAATTGATCTTTTACCAGTAATCATAAAAATTAATTAATTTACGAAATATTATTTAGGCTTAGTGATTTAGGTACATTGTTTAAAAACTAACATTATTATAATCACATACTTGTGTTCAATAGCATTATGTGTTAGTGCTTTAATAGCATTAGTAAGGGCATAATTAAGCAGGCTGCATATATTTCCACATAGGTTTTCAGTTCAAGATATATTTACCTGCAAACCCAACGGTACTCAGTCATGCCACATTCCACTTTACGCCTTCACGCCATTCGTAAATTCAACCTCTCGTCCCTTTATATTTATGATTTGTATTTCCCCATGCTATCGCAGACATTTCATTGGTTTTGATAACACTGGCCACTGTCTTGGCATGTATTTAACGAAGAAATAAATTAATGGAAGGGAAAACAATTCACTGCCACGGTTATGTTATTTACCCGGAATGTTAATGCTTATGGAACGTTTTGGGGAAATTAAAATGAATAATAATAATAAATACGGTAGTTTATTTGTTTAGTACTAGGTGTGTTTATTTTCTCTACAAACATACGTAGTAAAGCATCTTAGTTAGTGTTTTACACGCACACAACTAAACTTTAAAACTATTATTCGCACAAGAATTGTGTGCAAACCGACCAGTTTGCTGTATTTACATTTGCAGACCATTGCAAAACTATTTAATTTGTAATATTATTATCACCCTAAGTGGCTAATTATATTAAATGATAAATAGCTTCATAAAATACCTTAAATGTACGTGACATAAAACCATAATCATTATTAGTATCAGCTTTAAATGATAATGTAATTTTATCAGGTAGTGTATATGAATTCTGATAAAAATGAACTAACTTATTTAATACTTTCCATGTTATTAAGCATATAAAAACATACGTATTTATTGATTTTGTGTTGTTTATTTATGACATTATGCTAACAAAAAAATCATGTATTTGTGATACATATAACCACGATAACTAGAATAATATACGGTAGGTATAATGGTGAGAATTTATAACAGTGACATCAGATGGTTTGGCTGTTTTTTCTAACGACTAAAGATACCAATAGCTAAAATCTAAGCAAGCTGTTTGCCACTAAGAATAAGGAAATATAACCACATAAATTAGTAAGTATTTTTCTGTTTATTTTTTGTAGCCCTCAGTGGTCTATTACTAACTAAGGTTGACTTATCCTTAGTAAGGGCTGTTTAACCTAAGGAACTACATTTTAGCGGTGACTGAGTCATGTTTCATTGGTCGGAAAACCAACATGCCTGGCGCTCAATTTCTCCCTTGCATAATACCCAAATCCTTATAGCCATGAACACCGACACCTCTATAGTAGTGTTCATGTTGATGGCACTCCTTGAGCTAATGGTTTACTGATGTTAAATTACACAAGAGTAATATCAAATACGGTACTCTTAGACGGAATGAGAAGAAAGTTTTTAATTTTGAAACTCCAAAAGAAGGTCTACAGAACTACACCATAGGCTGTACAAATGTAATGATAGATAAAAAACGTGAATCGTTCATTAACTTCATGCATCTACAAAACGTTATACTTGGTTCTTAGTAAGATTTCTTCTTCTCTGGAGATGAACATTGCACGTGATCCGGTGCGTCAGTATACTACATTTTATTTATTTAGTACCTATAGAACATTCAAACAACCACTAAAACGAAAACTAATTTAAGTTTTTTTATTATTCTTTTAGATATTTATTATTGAATAGAGACTGAATTTTTATTTTCTAGTACATAAAGTGTTAGCTCATGAATCCTAATGTGACAATCTTCTTTTAGTTTGAATTTTCTGAAAAAAACTGCTTCGGTAAAGAAATTAAAAAATAATAATAATAATAGATGCCGAAATGTATTTGTTGAGTTGTAGGTGTGTTTGTTATCTACGAGTACTCAGTAACGATTGTATTTACAAGCACACAATTAACAATTCAAACAATTACTATATTGCAATCCAATTCTAATTCTAAGAGTTCAGTTTGTATAAATATTTTCTGATTAGTAGGTTTATGAGGAGAATTTATTCCCTTTTTAGAATAATATTTAATGTGATAACAATTGTGTAGTTTTACAACAACCTTAAAGTATTGCGTTTTTCTTACAGAAAACAGTAATATAAAAATTACAATTTACAAAAAATATGAAACAACAAGCTACGTAAATGATTGGAACAAATCAAAGAATTAAATGCAAATAAATAAAAAATCTATTAAAATTGTAATGTCTAAAACCTATAAAATTAAATAAATGGCAGCAAATGAATAAATGTTGTAAGGGGTTTTAGTTGATTATAAACTAATTTCATGAAACTAGAAGTAAACTTCGAAATGTATCCGCTAAATTTAACAAAGCATTGGAAACTAGTCCTAGCGTTTAATGTAGTTGACATCCTCCATACATCATTCCCCTCTAGTCTGTCAGCTTTGAACAAATACAAGTTTATGATATTACACATTCCGTTTAAATTAAAACAACCAGACTTGACTGAAAACTCAATTCAATTTATTAATTTAGGTGTGTATCCAATTATGTTCCAATTATGTATGTATGCTTTTCGAAAAACAATTTAAGCTTTTTATCTATGCCACTTAATAATATCCAGTTATCTAATATGTACAAGTCTTTAACTAAGTAGTAGAACATAATATTTTGGTAAATTACAGTAGTATCATCTGCCTCAAGTGCAGTTGGCAACATGCCACTTACTAATATCCAGTTATCTAATATGTACGAGTCTTTAACTAAGTAGTAGAACATAATATTTTGGTAAATTACAGTAATATCATCTGCCTCAAGTGCAGTTGGCAACATGCCACTTACTAATATCCAGTTATCTAATATGTACGAGTCTTTAACTAAGTAGTAGAACGTAATATGTTGGTAAATTACAGTAATATCATCTGCCTCAAGTGCAGTTGGCAACATGCCACTTACTAATATCCAGTTATCTAATATGTACGAGTCTTTAACTAGTTAGTAGAACGTAATATGTTGGTAAATTACAGTAGTATCATCTACCTCAAGTGCAGTTGGCAACATGCCACTTACTAATATCCAGTTATCTAATATGTACGAGTCTTTATCTAAGTAGTAGAACATAATATTTAGGTAAATCACAGTAATATCATCTGCCTCAGTTGCAGTTGGCAACATGCCACTTACTAATATCCAGTTATCTAATATGTACGAGTCTTTAACTAAGTAGTAGAACGTAATATTTAGGTAAATTACAGTAGTATCATCTGCCTCAAGTACAGTTGGCAACATGCCACTTACTAATATCCAGTTATCTAATATGTACGAGTCTTTAACTAAGTAGTAGAACATAATATTTAGGTAAATTACAGTAGTATCATCTACCTCAAGTACAGTTGGCAACATGCCACTTACTAATATCCGGTTATCTAATATGTACGATTCTTTAACTAAGTAGTAGAACATAATATTTAGGTAAATTACAGTAGTATCATCTACCTCAAGTACAGTTGGCAACATGCCACTTACTAATATCCAGTTATCTAATATGTACGAGTCTTTAACTAAGTAGTAGAACATAATATTTAGGTAAATTACAGTAGTATCATCTACCTCAAGTACAGTTGGCAACATGCCACTTACTAATATCCAGTTATCTAATATGTACGAGTCTTTAACTAAGTAGTAGAACATAATATTTAGGTAAATTACAGTAGTATCATCTACCTCAAGTACAGTTGGCAACATGCCACTTACTAATATCCAGTTATCTAATATGTACGAGTCTTTAACTAAGTAGTAGAACATAATATTTAGGTAAATTACAGTAGTATCATCTACCTCAAGTACAGTTGGCAACATGCCACTTACTAATATCCAGTTATCTAATATGTACGAGTCTTTAACTAAGTAGTAGAACATAATATTTAGGTAAATTACAGTAGTATCATCTACCTCAAGTACAGTTGGCAACATGCCACTTACTAATATCCAGTTATCTAATATGTACGAGTCTTTAACTAAGTAGAAGAACGTAATATTTAGGTAAATTACAGTAGTATCATCTACCTCAAGTACAGTTGGCAACATGCCACTTACTAATATCCAGTTATCTAATATGTACGAGTCTTTAACTAAGTAGTAGAACATAATATTTATGTAAATTACAGTAGTATCATCTACCTCAAGTACAGATGGCAACATGCCACTAATATCCTGATATTGAATCAAGGGTCGTGTTACATTACAAAATAATCTCACTTTTTCTCATAGTTTGTTTAACTATATAACTAGTTTGGTTTAGTAATATTGTATATATGTTGTAATTTTGTATATATGTTACATTACAAAATAATCTCACTTTTTCTCATAGTTTGTTTAACTATATAACTAGCTTGGTTTTGTAATATTGTATATATGTTGTAATTTTGTATATATGTTACATTACAAAATAATCTCACTTTTTCTCATAGTTTGTTTAACTATATAACTAGCTTGGTTTTGTAATATTGTAAAGTATATATGTTACATTACAAAATAATCTCACTTTTTCTCATAGTTTGTTTAACTATATAACTAGCTTGGTTTTGCAATATTGTAAAGTATATATATGTTACATTACAAAATAATCTCACTTTTCCTCATAGTTTGTTTAACTATATAACTAGCTTGGTTTTGTAATATTGTAAAGTATATATGTTACATTACAAAATAATCTCACTTTTTCTCATAGTTTGTTTAACTACATAACTAGCTTGGTTTTGCAATATTGTAAAGTATATATGTTACATTACAAAATAATCTCACTTTTCCTCATAGTTTGTTTAACTATATAACTAGCTTGGTTTTGTAATATTGTAAAGTATATATGTTACATTACAAAATAATCTCACTTTTCTCATAGTTTGTTTAACTATATAGCTAGCTTGGTTTTGTAATATTGTAAAGTATATATGTTACATTACAAAATAATCTATTTTTTCCTCATAGTTTGTTTAACTATATAACTAGCTTGGTTTTGTAATATTGTAAAGTATATATGTTACATTACAAAATAATCTCACTTTTCCTCATAGTTTGTTTAACTATATAACTAGCTTGGTTTTGTAATATTGTAAAGTATATATGTTACATTACAAAATAATCTCACTTTTCCTCATAGTTTGTTTAACTATATAACTAGCTTGGTTTTGTAATATTGTAAAGTATATATGTTACATTACAAAATAATCTCACTTTTTCTCATAGTTTGTTTAACTATATAACTAGCTTGGTTTTGTAATATTGTAAAGTATATATGTTACATTACAAAATAATCTCACTTTTTCTCATAGTTTGTTTAACTATATAACTAGCTTGGTTTTGCAATATTGTAAAGTATATATGTTACATTACAATGTATGTTAATTTTTCCTGTGATCTGTTAAACAAATAGTTATTAAAAATGGTTAGCTATGTAACTACTGTTGGCCCCTTAGTTTCAAGTTTGTTTTATAAGAAACTAACAGGCCTATGAAAAATCGTATATTACCATTATTTTCCTCATTTAATTATACATTATGACATAGGTGCTTTTAAATGTTGTTATAAGTTTTAAAAATTGTTGTCCTAGTTGGAAGAAAAAAAAGTAAGTAATGTATTGTAATTAGGATTACAACAAGACCAAGTAATTAATTTTACGACCTCTAGAAGTCAAGAAATAATGTTTCAGGGAATTGACTTAAATTTCTTTTCTCGAAAAGGTAAAATTCTAAAATTTATAAAAACTTATATAACACCTTCTTACTAACCAGGTATCAAAATATAAATGCATTATAATACGGGATTATAAGAATTAATGGCATTAGTTTTTTATACAGTGTACACTAGTGGTAATTCCGGTACTTTTTTGTTCCAACTAGGATTAATATTATTAAAATTTATAATACAATGTTAAAATACATATGACATTAAGTAAAATCAAACGAAAACAATGGTGTAATTAGACTTTTTGTAGGCTTCTTAGTTCATTAGAAAACAACCTTCAATCTCAGGCGAACATAATTTCTGCGCTGACACTAGATTGGTTCTCTAATAGTTTGAGAACCTCTTTACAAATTGGAACTGAATATATTTAGGTCTGTTTTATACGTCTCGGGGAAAGGAAAACTGTTTTATATTATTATAAGTATCTCTTTAGTTATGATTCAGTGGTTTGGTAGCTAAATGGTCTCATCATCGTGTCCTTGACAGAATGTTCATCAGTTGTATACGTCTTGTAGTAAACTGTAATGTGAAACACTAAATGTCAGTTCTAGTGGGATATTTAATGGTATATTTGAGAAACGTAACGATAACTGCGATACCGTTCAATAAACCTCTCGACTTCTGTGGCTTCGACAGTAGACTGTATATAACACTATGTCTGTAATGTAATTAATCAATTATTGTGGTGGTGATCATGTAGTGAAAGGGGAGGGGTGAGGGGTTGTGATCAACTTCAATTAAGCTGCATGTCTGAACAATACTAACACATTCCCCAACCAGAGTAATGCAGTTACTATTTACGTATTTCTGACTACGTTGAATCTTATGGGAATGATGAATAGCCTTTTTAAGTCGCCCATAAACTGTATATATGACTTTACTATCAATATTAAAAATTATCAATTATATGTTTAAACAATATAGGTACTGTTTAAAAATTACGGTTTACAAAGTTAATTCGAAGTTATGTATATATTGTTAGTTAACGTTAAACATTTTGAATGTTTCAAATACCGTGTATTCTGTAGTATTTATTGTATTATATATATATATATAACTGCTAAAAAAATTAAACTCCACGCAAACACGCACGTATTTCTGTATAATATATGTTTACATACTACAATATGACATTGATAATGGTATATATTAACCACTGCTCAACGTACAATACGTTTTGAAGTACATTAATTTCTTGAAAATTCTTAATTATAAACAACCGCTATTTAAAGTTTTAAAATAAAATAAAGTGAATCTACACACTTCCAAAAGACGTACATCAAAGACCACCTTTGTAGAAAACAACGTACTTATTGAACTTTGATATGACCCAGTTTATACATGGGGACTATCAGGTCCCGTTGGGAAGGATAGCCTCCCTGTTTTATATTTTTCAATAAACGTTTTATAAAACAATTTATTTAATAAAAGTGACGAATTGGGGACGTCACAAAAATTGTGTAAACATACTATGATCTACCATACAAACTTTAATATAAGTGTTCATTGCATGGGCTGTAATTTGAATTAGGGATATAAAATCAACTTAGGAAAAATTAGTTAGAAATATATTTCTTCCATATGGGTGTATTAGGTAATGAATGCGAAAACAAAAGGATTAACATTTATTTAAGAACGTTATGAGGAACAAAATAGAAAAATACCATCAAGATTTTGTAAAGGCTGTCTTTTATCTAAGAATTCATCCAATTGGGCGTATCCAAGTTATGGGCTGGATGCCTTAATGTTTAATTCAAACGCTGACCCTCTCGGCGTTCCGCTGGGTTTGGTTTTCATTAGACCCAACTCAAATTTTTAAAATTACATATGTTTAAAGATAAATAAATTGTTTACATACACTGATCAAAAATAAATATAAGTTGGTTTTATGCAGTAAATGAATGTTAACAGTTAAGATTATGGTGAATAATGTATATATTTAAAACATTTACAGTAAAATAAAATTAATAGAATGGATTAATATTGATTCTGATTGAACATTTTTATAGTGAAATGGTTACTTTAATGATACATTGTAAAGTTAATGTCACTTAATGTTAACATTTTATTAATATGAGGTGATAGCTCATAATGAATTCTGAGAAGAGTTGGCTTAAAGGGTAAATATATACACAATATGTGGGCTAATAGAAAATGTAATTTATCTCAAGAAATAACATAAAATTGACTAAAATTCTGTGTACCTACAAAATATAGATAACTATGCAGCTGACCCAAACTAGATATTATTATGTGGAACTTCTACTTTTCATCACACATTTTACGTTACTTATTTTTTAATATACCTAAAACTAAATATAGAACAATGTAAATTCCTATTAATTGGCCTAGTGTTATTTACTTCCTATTTAATTGCATGTAAAATTTTATAATTTGAATTGGGTTTTCCAGGAAGAGATGTTTGTACCACCTAGTAAACGGACTTTGTACTGGATAAATTCGATAAAAATATCTACAAGACATGACAGTAAATTTGTTCATAATAAATGTCATTTATTTCATCCTTTTGATAGAAATTGTTATTTTATGTTTGCATTATTAGACTTCCCACTATGAAGTTTTCTTATTGAAATCATATCATATCCTCCTATTTTGCTATTTATCTCAGTTTTGGTCCAAAACCAAAAAGAATTAAATTGAAATATTTAAATATGGGAAAAACTACAATAACATAAGTAGCATAAATAGTATAGGTAAATAGTTGTAAGAATTTTATTTTATTGCTCTCTTTACATAAAAAAATATATGCATTTGTTAATTCTTTACCGTAAAAGTATATAAAGTTTAAACTAAATCATAATTTAACAAAATGTCATAAGTAAATATCAAGAACCAAAAGAATGGCAAGAAGCTTTAGACCTCACAAAGGTCGGCCATTCTATAACGGCGAGTAGCGGTCAAACAACTTATCTTTTCATTTATATAGTATAACATTCGTCTCGCTTACTTGCTTTTATTATTATGATAATTTTGGCTTTGATAACCATTTTATGTGATTATCTTAAGTTAGATAGAATATTTTTCATAACATTTGGAATAGTAAAAAAATAAGTGAATATTATTAAAAGATTGGCAAAAATTAAACGAATAACACGGCTTTTCTACAAACTACTCGTTGACAACATTTGAAATGGTATTATAACGGTTATCCATATGATATGAGCATAGCATAATTTGGTCTCCCTAATAACATTGCTGCATCAACAATTACAGCTCATTCTTCTCTTTCGGTGAACTATTCATAAAGAAGTGAATTGAAGCGCGGGTGCATGTAAAATATGCATAAATTATATGTCGGTTAACAATATAAAAAATATTGTTTATAATGAACTGTTACGAATCTTAATAAGTTTTAGATCCAATATTTTTAACTCTTATATCTTTAATTTAATTCTTTTCTTCAAACTACTGCACCGCACAATTTCATTTCAACCACCTGAGCAAAGTTGAGTTCCCCAGTTAATAATAAAGTACTATTTACTCAAACTACTGTACCGCACAATCTCCTTACAACCACCTGAGCAAAGTTGAGTTCCCCAGTTAATACTAAAGTACTATTTATTCAACTTTATTCAAACTACTGTACCACACACATATCAACCCCCTGAGCAAAGTTGAGTTCCCCAGTTAATACTTAAGTACTATTTATTCAAACTACTGTACCGCACACATATCAACCACTTGAGCAAAGTTGAGTTCCCCAGTTAATACTAAAGTACTATTTATTCAAACTACTGTACCGCAGAATCTCCTTACACCACACTACCGCACAATCTCCTTACAACCACCTGAGCAAAGTTGAGTTCCCCAGTTAATACTAAAGTACTATTTACTCAAACTACTGTACCGCACAATCTCCTTACAACCACCTGAGCAAAGTTGAGTTCCCCAGTTAATACTAAAGTACTATTTATTCAAACTACTGTACCGCACACATATCAACCACCTGAGCAAAGTTGAGTTCCCCAGTTAATACTAAAGTACTATTTATTCAAACTACTGTACCGCACACATATCAACCACCTGAGCAAAGTTGAGTTCCCCAGTTAATACTAAAGTACTATTTATTCAAACTACTGTACCGCATAATCTCCATACAACCACCTGAGCAAAGTTGAGTTCCCCAGTTAATACTAAAGTACTATTTACTCAAACTTCTGTACCGCACAATCTCCTTACAACCACCTGAGCAAAGTTGAGTTCCCCAGTTAATACTAAAGTATATTTATCAAACTACTGTACCGCACAATCTCTACAACCAACTGCAAACTACTGTACCGCACACATATCAACCACCTGAGCAAATTAGAGTTCCCCAGTTAATACTAAAGTACTATTTATTCAAACTACTGTACTGCACAGTCTCATTTCAACCACCTGAGCAAAGTTGAGTTCCCCAGTTAATACTAAAGTACTATTTATTCAAACTACTGTACCCCACATATATCAACCACCTGAGCAAAGTTGAGTTCCCCAGTTAATATTAAAGTAATATTTATTTTTAACACCATGTTATATCATGTAAATAATTCAAGGACAACTTCTAAGTAATAAGGGAGGACGGAGGTAGAGGATACACAAGGTTTCAATCACTGACTCAATAAACTGCTCAATATACAGCATATTTTTGCTGGATGGTGAAAATAATACTTACAAATTCAAAGGACTAAAAAAATATAAAATAATCTTTTAAAATGAAGACAGTATATGAATTCAAAGAGTACTTTTCACTGAAATACGAATAAAGTTGTATAACAGAAAGTCTCAATTGTTGTAGTTCTTTACATATTTTTTATATTTATATATTTTTTTGAATATCTTTTATTGTTCATACAAAGGAACGCATTAATAATGCCTTTTATCATTATTATTTCATTTAATACAGTGAAAAACTTAAACAGTCTAATGAATGCAAATAACGTTCATATTTGAAATAATATTTCTGTAATTAATTGTGTAATATTTTTAGAATCCATGAAACAATTTTCCAATATTGTTTTATAACAGAAGAAGGTACATAGGTTATCTGTAAAATGCATTATTTTCGTACAATAAAAGCCAAGGGAGAAAGAGACAGTTGTTAGCAAAGACGGTGGACAAATACCGTTTGCATAAAACATCACCCCTGTCCACACCTATCCTTGACTGTCCTTGCATTCACACGTACTATACCGTTGCTTGAACTTCAGTTGATAAAAATATATCTTAAAAACTGAACACCTTTTGTTTCTTGTAATAATAAACCTTCATAGACCGTTTACATTTCAAATACATTTCCTATCACTCTAATTGATATTTAGTACAACAATGTTATCCCTAATAACTTGAGGACAACACAAAAGTGAGACTAGTAAGCTTGAAATATTAATTTTATTTAATCTAAACTCTACTGCGTATCGAGGGAAATGTGTTTTATCTCCAGTCTTAATGTAACTTGTAAAGTCGTGTAAGAATGTTTTTCTTAGAATTTGCTAAAGTGGCATAAGTATATTTTTTAATTTTTTTTACGATAATTATACACAGTAGGGTCCTAAATATGACTACAATAAATTAGCCTTGTAAAACATATTTAGCAGATAAGCGTTTTATTTTGATAATGTTGAGGATTTCATGGTTTATATTATTGGAATTATACTATACAATATTCATAAAAAATATGCTAAATAAAATAAGAATAAATATGCAATTTAATGTAAAATACTGTATTTTAATTGAATGTAGTATTAATTTAAGAAAAATTTAACTTTTATTTGTCAACCCATCACGTGATTTCAAAATGTATTTTAATGATGTAACAAGCTGCTAATACCATGTTCTCACTAGATAAAGGTAACTATTTGTTCATTGTGCAGTATTATTGTTCAATGTTAGCTAATCATCCCTCAGAATTCCTAATATAAAAATAACAATAAATGCAATTAAAAAATTATTTAAATAGTAATTTTTAGAATTGATTTTATAAAATGTAATTTGTTTCTGCATAAGGATATGAAATGTTCCAAATCAGGAGTATTTTTAGAAATTTCCAAGCATATGGTAAAGATTGTCTACCAAGTTAAGAACTAAAACAAACTTACAAACAACGTACATGTGATTTTAGTCACGAGTTTTGATTAACAAGAAATTGAAAAGCGTAATCGGTGCCTGTGATATGGTATTTAGGTTGGGTTGTAAGCATCGCTACCATGGGTTGTTATGTTATCAATCGGCGCCTTCTGGTATTTATGTTAGGTTAGGTTTTAAGCATAGCATCCTTGGGTTGTTAGGTTATCAATTGGTGCCTTCTGGTATTTAGGTTAAGTTAGGTTGTAAGCATCCTCACCATGGGTTGTTAGGTTATCAATCTGCGCCTTCTGGTACTTAGGTTAGGTTAGGTTGTAAGCATCACCACCTTGGGTTATTAGGTTATCAATCGGCGCCTCTTGATATTTAGGTTAGATTAGGTTTTAAGCATAGCCACCATTGATTATTAGGTTATCAATCGGTGCCTTTTGGTATTTAGGTTAGGTTAGGTTGTAAGCATCGTCACTAAAGGTTGTTAGGTTATCAATCGGCTCCTTCTGGTATTTAGGTTAGGTTAGGTTGTAAGCATAGCCACCATGGATTATTGGGTTATAAATCGGCACCTTCTGTTATTTAGGTTATGTTAGGTTGTAAGGCATAGCTACCATGGGTTGTTAGGTTATTAATCGGCGCCTTCCGTATAACCTTATATATACATGTGAACAGTCTACTTCATTTGACCATTAGTCACTTCTAAACAAATGCAGGGACATTCCGAAAAACATCCAAAATTAGTACAGCAAGGGAATTAATTTTTCAATATTTTGTTGAACAAATTGAATCATGTATTGTTTCAGATAGGAAGGTCTGACAGGGATCAGTGATACCAGAATATTTGGCTTGACTGTCCAAAGTTTACTCTGAGAGGCCAACATCGGCATTATCTCAAACCACCAACAACCTTCATCTCTTCAGTGCCTACAACCTACAATACGACAGTATGGGTTCCAAGCCAATATTATCTAGACTTAGAATGGACGTTTTCAGAATATAATACGTGGAACATTATCGGAAATATTATATCATTTTCAATCAGATTCCCAAACAATATTCACCAACTTATACTTAATTGGCTAACTCTGAATTTTTATTTCATAACATTCAATAATATCTCAAAACCTGCGTATTTCAAATTTTACTAATATTTCGTTTTACCTTTTCATATGTGATATTAATTCATTAATGTAATCAAAGCTTAAAATTAAAAGTATTCGTGTCTGTCTATACTTATAGATATGGGAATGTTTAAAACATTACATACATTTACTTAAATTGACTTCATAAAATATAATTATATTAAATCTGACATCATATTTTAACTGCAAATTTGATTAATATAATTTAGATTCATGAGTGACACAACCCTAACAGTATGAGCATGAAAGAAGTTATGGCAGCAGAATTATATTTTTCATGAGGCACAATGCCTATAAGGTCAGTAAGCAATATAAAAATATCCATAAAATATCGGTAATTTAAAGAAATATAATTAGCCTACAGGTAAAGTTCAAATAACAAAATTTCAATGTTTATTGCTTAGATTTTTAGGCCTGCTACTCCAAGCACAATGAAAGAAAAGCACATAAGGGAACATATACTTAAGAGGAATATCAAATGAAAATACAACCAAAATGGTAAGTAGGAAGTCTAACCAAGAAATGCGTTGTATTTATTATTCAGTTAGTAGGTTCCGTAACTTATTTAGTTTTATTGATTTTAAACTATGATGTAACTAAATAACTAATGTAAAATAATTGAATCTGTATGACATTTGAAAAATCGATTCATTTAATTTAATTTTATTTCGGTAAAACACCAGGCTCCGTGGATGGCAAACTATGTATTACAAAATCGACTTGTAGTTACAAATTATTGAAACGTTTTTGATGTGTTTATAATATAAAACAATATTTAGAATTAACAAAACACATTATTTCAACTAGTAGGAGAATCTAAATTTTAATAAAATATCGACAGTTCAGTTATAATGACCATTGTACTGTAGACACATTAATAATTGAAGTACTTAAGTTCTTTGCTGGTAATAATTACGCGTGTCCTAATACCTATTAGTTATAATTAAAGTACTTAAGTTCCTTGCTGATAATAATTGCGCATGTCCCAATGTCTATTAGTTATACTTAAAGTACTTAAGTTCCTTGCTGATAATAATTGCGTATGTCCTAATGTCTATTAGTTATAATTGAAGTACTTAAGTTCCTTGCTGATAATAATTGCGCATGTCCCAATGTCTATTAGTTATACTTAAAGTACTTAAGTTCATTGCTGATAATAATTGCGTATGTCCTAATGTCTATTAGTTATAACTAAAGTACTTAAGTTCCTTGCTGGTAATAATTGCGTATGTCCTAATGTCTATTAGTTATAATTGAAGTACTTAAGTTCCTTGCTGATAATAATTGCGTATGTCCTAATGTTTATTAGTTATAATTGATGTACTTAAGTTCCTTGCTAGTAATACTTATGTATGTCCTAATGTCTATAAGTTATAATTGAAGTACTTAAATTCCTTCTGATAATAATTGCGTATGTCCTAATGTCTATTAGTTATAATTGAAGTACTTAAGTTCATTGCTGATAATAATTGCGTATGTCCTAATGTCTATTAGTTATAACTAAAGTACTTAAGTTCCTTGCTGGTAATAATTATGTATGTCCTAATGTCTATTAGTTTTAATTGAAGTACTTAAGTTCCTTGGTGATAATAATTGTGTATGTCCTAATGTCTATTAGTTTTAATTGAAGTACTTAAGTTCCTTGCTGATAATAATTGCGTATGTCCTAATGTCTATTAGTTTTAATTGAAGTACTTAAGTTCCTTGCTGATAATAATTATGTATGTCCTAATGTCTATTAGTTTTAATTGAAGTACTTAAGTTCCTTGCTGATAATAATTGCGTATGTCCTAATGTCTATTAGTTATAATTGAAGTACTTAAGTTCATTGCTGATAATAATTGCGTATGTCCTAATGTCTATTAGTTATAACTAAAGTACTTAAGTTCCTTGCTGGTAATAATTATGTATGTCCTAATGTCTATTAGTTTTAATTGAAGTACTTAAGTTCCTTGGTGATAATAATTGTGTATGTCCTAATGTCTATTAGTTTTAATTGAAGTACTTAAGTTCCTTGCTGATAATAATTATGTATGTCCTAATGTCTATTAGTTTTAATTGAAGTACTTAAGTTCCTTGGTGATAATAATTGCGTATGTCCTAATGTCTATTAGTTATAACTAAAGTACTTAAGTTCCTTGCTGGTAATAATTATGTATGTCCTAATGTCTATTAGTTTTAATTGAAGTACTTAAGTTCCTTGGTGATAATAATTGTGTATGTCCTAATGTCTATTAGTTTTAATTGAAGTACTTAAGTTCCTTGCTGATAATAATTATGTATGTCCTAATGTCTATTAGTTTTAATTGAAGTACTTAAGTTCCTTGGTGATAATAATTGTGTATGTCCTAATGTCTATTAGTTTTAATTGAAGTACTTAAGTTCCTTGGTGATAATAATTGTGTATGTCCTAATGTCTATTAGTTTTAATTGAAGTACTTAAGTTCCTTGGTGATAATAATTGCGTATGTCCTAATGTCTATTAGTTATAACTAAAGTACTTAAGTTCCTTGCTGGTAATAATTGCGTATGTCCTAATGTCTATTAGTTATAATTGAAGTACTTAAGTTCCTTGCTGATAATAATTGCGTATGTCCTAATGTCTATTAGTTATAATTGATGTACTTAAGTTCCTTGCTAGTAATACTTATGTATGTCCTAATGTCTATCAGTTATAATTGAAGTACTTAAATTCCTTCTGATAATAATTGCGTATGTCCTAATGTCTATTAGTTATAATTGAAGTACTTAAGTTCCTTGCTGATAATAATTGCGTATGTCCTAATGTCTATTAGTTATAATTGAAGTACTTAAGTTCCTTGGTGATAATAATTATGTATGTCCTAATGTCTATTAGTTTTAATTGAAGTACTTAAGTTCCTTGGTGATAATAATTGCGTATGTCCTAATGTCTATTAGTTATAACTAAAGTACTTAAGTTCCTTGCTGGTAATAATTATGTATGTCCTAATGTCTATTAGTTTTAATTGAAGTACTTAAGTTCCTTGGTGATAATAATTGTGTATGTCCTAATGTCTATTAGTTTTAATTGAAGTACTTAAGTTCCTTGGTGATAATAATTGTGTATGTCCTAATGTCTATTAGTTTTAATTGAAGTACTTAAGTTCCTTGGTGATAATAATTGCGTATGTCCTAATGTCTATTAGTTATACCTAAAGTACTTAAGTTCCTTGCTGGTAATAATTGCGTATGTCCTAATGTCTATTAGTTATAATTGAAGTACTTAAGTTCCTTGCTGATAATAATTGCGTATGTCCTAATGTCTATTAGTTATAATTGATGTACTTAAGTTCCTTGCTAGTAATACTTATGTATGTCCTAATGTCTATCAGTTATAATTGAAGTACTTAAATTCCTTCTGATAATAATTGCGTATGTCCTAATGTCTATTAGTTATAATTGAAGTACTTAAGTTCCTTGGTGATAATAATTGCGTATGTCCTAATGTCTATTAGTTATAACTAAAGTACTTAAGTTCCTTGCTGGTAATAATTGCGTATGTCCTAATGTCTATTAGTTATAATTGAAGTACTTAAGTTCCTTGCTGATAATAATTGCGTATGTCCTAATGTCTATTAGTTATAATTGATGTACTTAAGTTCCTTGCTAGTAATACTTATGTATGTCCTAATGTCTATCAGTTATAATTGAAGTACTTAAGTTCCTTGCTGATAATAATTGCGTATGTCCTAATGTCTATTAGTTATAATTGATGTACTTAAGTTCCTTGCTAGTAATACTTATGTATGTCCTAATGTCTATCAGTTATAATTGAAGTACTTAAATTCCTTCTGATAATAATTGCGTATGTCCTAATGTCTATTAGTTATAATGGAAGTACTTAAATTCCTTCTGATAATAATTGCGTATGACCTAATGTCTATTAGTTATAATTGAAGTACTTAAGTTCCTTGGTGATAATAATTGCGTATGTCCTAATGTCTATTAGTTATAACTGAAGTACTTAAGTTCCTTGCTGGTAATAATTATGTATGTCTTAATGTCTATTAGTTTTAATTGAAGTACTTAAGTTCCTTGGTGATAATAATTGTGTATGTCCTAATGTCTATTAGTTTTAATTGAAGTACTTAAGTTCCTTGCTGATAATAATTGCGTATGTCCTAATGTCTATTAGTTTTAATTGAAGTACTTAAGTTCCTTGGTGATAATAATTGTGTATGTCCTAATCTATATTAGTTATAATTGCGATTTTGTTTTAGGGATTTATTATTTGATTTTTATATGCATTCTATTACTTTTTATTAGTAATTAGGCATTGCGTGATTATAGGCCTATATTAATTAAAAACTTGAGTTGTCAACGTATGCATGTCAAATATGTAATTTACACTCTTATACAAAATCTTTAAAGATATTGATTAGGGATATCAGAGGAACGTGTATTAGACGGATTACAGAGCACAACTACAAGAATTTAAAACATGTTTCTTTATATATATAATTGTGTTATTTATGATTTTTATAGTGAACGATTTTTAAATAGTGAAAGAAAATAAACGTATGGTTATTTTAGATTATATATAGACATTGTTAAACATGATAAACTGTATTGACATGTATCAACAATGTAATAGAAAGCGAGCGGAAGCTACTGATGTTTAATGCAGCCGACAATCTCCAAACACTTTTCCGTCCGGACTACAAGCTTTGAACAAATACACTTTGTGTTTATAAAAGTGGTACTAGTTTAGCTATGACTTTGTGTGTCTAGGATATTTGTTCAATCAGTGGAAATACGAACGTCATTCGCCTAACATTTGATATGTAATTGTGACTGTACGGTTTGTGTTTATTACTATATTATTGAGTTATAATACTGTATGAGGGGAGTTGACAGCGCAGTATACTGGACATACGAACTTGGCGTCATTCAAATAACACTTGATATTTCATTGTGACTGTACGGTTCGTTTTTATTACTATATCGAGTTATACTTTTGTATGAGGGGAGTAGACAGTGCTGTATACTAGACATACGAACTTGGCGTCATTCGACTAACACTTGATATTTCATTGTGACTGTAGGTTTTGTTTTTATTACTATATCGAGTTATACTTTTGTATGAGAGGAGTAGAGAGTGCTGTATACTAGACATACGAACTTGGCGTCATTCGACTAACACTTGATATTTCATTGTGACTGTAGGTTTTGTTTTTATTACTATATCGAGTTATACTACTGTATGAGGGGAGTAGACAGTGCTGTATACTAGACATATGAACTTGGCGTCATTCGACTAACACTTGATATTTCATTGTGACTGTAGGTTTTGTTTTTATTACTATATCGAGTTATACTTTTGTATGAGGGGAGTTGATAGCGCTGTATACTGGACGTACGAACTTGGCGTCATTCGACTAACTCTTGATATTTCATTGTGACTGTAGGTTTTGTTTTTATTACTATATCGAGTTATACTTTTGTATGAGGGGAGTTGATAGCGCTGTATACTGGACGTACGAACTTGGCGTCATTCGACTAACACGATATTTCATTGTGAATGTACGGTTCGTGTTTATTACTATATCGATCTATAATACTGTATGGGAGGAGTTGACAGCGCTGTATACTAGACATACGAACTTGCCGTTATTCGACCAACACGATATTTCTTTGTGACTGTATGCGTCGTGTTTATTACTATATCGAGTTATAATACTGTATGAGGGGAATTGAAAGCGCTGTATACTAGACATACGAACTTGGCGTCATTTGACTAACACGATATTTCATTGTGACTGTACGGTTCGTGTTTATTACTATATCGAGTTATAATACTGTATGAGGGGAGTTAACAGCGCTGTATAGGCCTACTGGACATACTAACTTGGCGTCATTCGACTAACACGATATTTTATTGTGACTGTACGGTTCGTGTTTATTACTATATAGAGTTATACTACTGTATGAATATTAAATGTCCACCTAGTGGACCATAATTTGATATTAATAGGTTTTTTACTTAAATTGGGCAAGAAATACATTTAAAGTTTTATATATATTACTTAAAAAATGATGCGTGATGTGGACTTTATTACGGACTGAATCCTTAGAATATTAAGCTTATCTTTTTTATGCTTTAAATGAATCAAAATACTTACCAATTACAAATATATATTCTCAAACGAACAATACAATATTTATAAGAATATTTTTTTAATATTTACTTTTAATAATAAATAGTTTTACTGAACACTAATTCTTTGTATTTAATTAAATAGAATACTGTGTTTGTAGAATATTTTATATTGGAATTGCTTGGGGACATTTTGATGATTGAAAAAAAATTCAAAGCACAGGCCAAAAACTGCAGGAAAAGACCCATTTACAGAAACACGAGTAGAATTGTTCTGTACATGGAATTCAATTACCGGTGGTCTTTGATGTGGCCTGTTTGTACAAGGGGATTATCTGGCCTCGTGGGGGAGTAGATCCCCTGTAAGGCCCAGCGCTATGTTATTAATTACTTATTTGTACATTTATAGCAATAGTGTAACTTCCAGTTTAAAACCTTTACTAATTTATTCAATCACAAGTCACGAGGTTCATCAAGGCCCTCTTTTAAAAATTCTGCTGTCCAAGTATTTAAATTGCACAGTAACTCTGAAAAAAGTGTTGACAAAACAAATTTTTTAGAATCAATTCAATATTCAATATGAGGTAAAGTATCGTGACATATGAATTTAACAAAAAGTGAACAAATAAACCGCTAAATTAATTAATAATATTCCAAAGTAATATGGGATAGAACTATCTGGAGTTGTGTGAAACACTCTTTAAAGAGGATCCCTTCAAAATGACAAATACACGTGGGTAATATATCTTGTAATGGAATCAGAACCAAAGAATATCAGTCCTTAAAATCTAGCTTAAAATCTCCAATAGTGAATTCATTATTGAACTGGAGAAACTAAAATAATCATTATTCATTTGTAGGACACCGATCATTGAGAGATGGGCGAAAATGAGGGTCGCATGAGTGTGAAGATTATAGGTGATGAGTGTAGTCGTTGTTACTGACTAAGGTCAACTGTTATCCTCAGAAAGACCTATTTAATACTAGCCCAATGGCAGCTAAGGGCCCTAAAGCTTTACATGGAATCCGAACAACGTAGTATTTGTCCCTACACAACATCTGAGCCTTGGCTGCCATCCAACATAGAGACTTTTCTAGTTGTGTCCACGTCAATGGCAACCACTAAGCGGACGCCGTATTGGTATAAGAGGATGGAGCCTGTCTATCACCTACAATGTCCTCAACACTTTATCCCCAAGTATCTGGGTTACAGCACTGCGCCACTAGTGCCGACTTATATAAAATCACACAAAAATACCAACTAATTGATATTTCTCCAAATCCTCACTTAAAATCATAAGATTCAACTCTAAAGTAACATACTAGGAAAAGGTACTGTATAAGTTACTATTAAGCTTTACATAACATTAATGTATTATCAAATTTGGTTATCAAAATATTATACCTATAATATAAATATAAATGCTGCAGCTATTAATATAAACGCAATTATATCGATGATCTAAAACATAAAATTGATGTAACGGTATAAACCATGAATAAACTGGCTATGAAGGAGACAAATATTCTTTAAACCCCCCCCCCTTTATCCCCCGTTTGTACCCACATTTCTATGGCATTTATTTTTAAATTAAAATTTAGTTGTTCAACTTAGTATTTACATCTGCATTCCAATTGCAATCATTGTATTTTTGCGTTATCCAATTAGGTTGTTCAACTTGGTATTTACATCTGCATTCCAATTGCAATCATTGTATTTCTGCGTTATCCAATTAGGTTGTTCAACTTAGTATTTACATCTGCATTCCAATTGCAATCATTGTATTTTTGCGTTATCCAATTAGGTTGTTCAACTTGGTATTTACATCTGCATTCCAATTGCAATCAATGTATTTTTGCGTTATCCAATTAGGTTGTTCAACTTAGTATTCACATCTGCATTCCAATTGCAATCATTGTATTTTTGCGTTATCCAATTAGGTTGTTCAACTTAGTATTTACATCTGCATTCCAATTGCAATCATTGTATTTTTGCGCTATCCAATTAGGTTGTTCAACTTGGTATTTACATCTGCATTCCAATTGCAATCATTGTATTTTTGCGTTATCCAATTAGGTTGTTCAACTTGGTATTTACATCTGCATTCCAATTGCAATCATTGTATTTTTGCGTTATCCAATTAGGTTGTTCAACTTGGTATTTACATCTGCATTCCAATTGCAATCATTGTATTTTTGCGTTATCCAATTAGGTTGTTCAACTTGGTATTTACATCTGCATTCCAATTGCAATCATTGTATTTTTGCGTTATCCAATTAGGTTGTTCAACTTGGTATTTACATCTGCATTCCAATTGCAATCATTGCATTTTTGCGTTATCCAATTAGGTTGTTCAACTTCAATTTCAAACATTTTCTCTTTTCCTTTAAACTGTTATGCCTAGACTCTCAACGAGTATTGAAATGGAATTTTCTTGATCTTGGGATTGTTTTAGTTGTGTTTGGTAGAATTAATATTTAGTTAAAAGTTAATGTTGAGGTCAATAGTAGATTTTAAAATTTAGAATCAATTTAAGTAAATAAAGTATAGAAAAAAGTCCATGTAAAAACTTGACCAGACTTGTGGACAAGGTTTCAGCTCGACGTGGCTTTCCCTCCTTTATAAGCTGCTCCTCTTCTTATTATAACTGATGTGTTTATTGGATTCTGGATATTACTGAAGCTGGAAGGGTTGATATAAAGGGAGAGTTGCGTTATTTTCAACCAAGAGGTCAGATGTCTAGGCCCCCAAAAATGTCTATTACATCTGACCTTATTTGGTTTTGTTGACAAACAGAATAAAATATAATACTTTTTTTTATTCGATCAAAATCAATTCTCCAACGTTCCTCCTACTTGAGAGGAAGGATAAAACGCGTTTAAACATTTTAGTTTATAACAGATTGGTTTCCGTGAGGAACTCAATTTTAATTTATGTATACCTGAATAGGATTCATTCAACCCTTTAGTGACATGAAACTCTTTGTGCTTAATATACTGTACTTTGATGTAAAAGATAAGGTCATCTATAAGCAAATTGTGTATTTGAGGACTTTAAATTGCGTTCTATGGTTTCACTATAATCTGAATAAAAATTAGTTAGTTTATGCTATTTGACTCTATAACTTTGTAGTTTTATCATTTTAAGTTTTGATATGCATAAAACCAATGAAAACATATAATTTTATGATCGTCAATTAAGTGAAAAAAAACCAAATAACTAAACACAATCAAATCTGTTCAGCCTCTTCCATGGACCTATGTGTCCTTAAACTGTTTTTTATTTAATTCTGCTTATAGACCATACCACCCACCCACTGTATTAGTAAAGCTATTATCACTATGCACAAACTACGTACTAAATCAGGAATATGGGTCGAAACACTCAGGAAATTACAGTGATACTTGGCAACAACAGTAGTACTACGGGCTTATACATTACGTAGCTAGTAATTATCACTATATAATTGGAAGTAAATGAATCCAAAATTCTAATTAAAAAAATGCTTTAAGAATTAACTTTTTAACGTGAAATTTTAGTGAATTTTTAAATTAGAGCTCTTAAAACGCAACTAAAATTAAAACTTTTCAAAATAATATTTTGTTGCTGGTGATAAGTACTTAAAGAAAGTGTTGAACATTTTTGCAAGAGTAAATTATTCAATATTAGAAAATAAATGTTTTTTTACTTCCACTTATTAAGAGAAATAAATAGTCATTTAATTGACTGTACTATACGTGTAGGGGAGGCGGGTGGGTCTATACCAATGTACGTGTATGAGTGGGTGGGTGTGTCAATACCACTGTACGTGTATGGGTGGGTGGGTGGGTCAAAACCACTGTACGTGTATGGGTGGGTGGGTGGGTCAAAACCACTGTACAATTATATGTTATAGTTATATATAATGTCCTCATGCCAGCTTTAGAACAAGTAACTAAATCCAGGTTTCCGTCAATCTGTCAGACATGATAATTACGGTAGTTGAAGTTTTTACGTTTTTTACGGTTTTTACGGCAAACGATAGCATGCCCCTGAAACACTCACTCAAAAATCAAGGACTTTTGAAGTTGGTTTATTTATAATTTTTGTTTCTGATAAAATAAAGATTCAACTATTGCTGGCCCTTACATGTCGTGTTCGTATTTTTTCCATCTATTGTGATAGTTATTAGAATTATCAATCATAGTAAATTTGCATTAACATGTTAAACATTTTAAATATTTTGTTTACTATATAATTCACTTTACAAATATTTCACACTAAATTAATCCTTACTATCTGTAGAACTTTCAGTAAATAGTGTTATAAATAGATGTGTATGTAACAACTGTGAAGAAAACTACAGCAAGCAGAACCAGGCTTGACGTGACTTTAATACAAGAAAGGATCAGGTAAATATGACTTCATAAATTGAATGGACGAGAGTACCTGTTGAATGGCCGCTGCTCGTCGGAGTAGAATGGTCGCCATTGTATGACCTAACAAAGAACGTGGAACTGAAAATATTAGCCATTAGTATGCGTCTTGGTGTGTTCCTTCAGGAATGGGTAAACACTGTTTACGTTGGTGAGTTTTGAAAAATGTTACTTTGATCAATTATACGATTAGTTGACTGTACTTTCTTTTTTGAATTAAAAACATATTATTATTTTTTAAAACACACACACACACACACACACACACACACACACACACACACACACACACACACACACACACACACACACACACACACACACACACACACACACACACACACACACACACACACACACACACACACACACACACACACACACACACACACACACATATATATATAAAGTTAATATAAAGTAAAAAATTAGGGCTACTTACGTATTTTAGGATGTAATAAAATTAAAAAACTGAGTACCCTTATATTTTTTATTAAAAATTCATTACACAACATGTTTCGACTTTCTTGTCATTTTCTAGTGTAAATTAAGTTGAGTATAAAATAATGTTTTAAATAAAATTGTAAAACATATGGTTTTTGTAAATATTGATGAATGTGGATAAGTTGGTGATATTTTTAGTTATAATTTTTAATGTTTCAAATCTTATCAAAAATAGGGTTTGTATAATTGATTTGTGTGTTCAACATGTTCACTGGATCTTCTTGTTGTGCTAAATATATATGTAATTCTTCTGTTGCATTCATTTTCTTGCCCTTTTTCATAAAATTTAATATTTTCATGTTTTCTTCCATTTTTGTGTACGTGTGGTCTGTAGAGAGCAAGTGTTCTACTAAATGTTCAGGTCAAAGAACAATCTAAACGTATTAAAACATAATTAATTCCTGAATAAATAGTTAAAGATGTGTCGTTTGATACATGGCTAATTTGCAGTTATTCGGATTTAAACATCGATAAAATTTACTTTACTAATTTATTATTTAAAATTATCTGTCTTAGAAAACTAATTATTTACAGTAAAAGTATTTTCACCAATTACGAAGGACATTTTATGAGCCTAGCAACTACAAGAATGCATGTTTATATTATTCATCGCTTTAATAGATGTAACATATATTAAAACTGACAAAAAAAAATACTATAAAAAATTTTTATATATATATCACATAATATTAGACTGTTACGCTCATAAATGTCACTTAACTAATAAACATGTGTATCATAATAAATAACTCACTGTCTATTATTAAGCAGAATTTGATTGTTTAATGTTCAAAGCCCCAACATGCATTGTGTCTCCTACGTGTACAATCTGGTGTCATCGTGTTCAGATGGGTATTGTCTAAGCACATGCCGTCTACTATTTTATATTTACTAGTAGGGAGACCTCGCACCATAAGCAATAGTCTAGCTACAATACTACTTCTTTCATTGATACTAGGCTGATTATTCTAGTGTAATTCTGAATCGACAACCGTAAGTTGTGAAGAGATTGTTTTTTAAGTTTGTGAGAACCTCACATCAGTCTTAACTAAAAAACACATACACCCTCATCCATTCGGTATTGGCTACATATGGCTCGACTGTAGAAAATTTACTCTGAGAATACATCATCAGCCTTATGAGACCTGTAGTATTGGCTACGATAGTACCACGGGAATACCAAGAAGGATTACTACAACAAGTATCAGAGTCAGGACTTCCTAGAGTACAAGAATATATGACTCGGTTGTCCAAAGTTTACTCAGATATCCCAACTTTAGTCTTATCTGGAACTACAAACATCCTCATTCCTCCGGAATCCACTACAAACTGTACTACAGGAGTATCAGAAGGATTACACCGAGTTTCCGTGTCGGGAGCTCTTAGAGAACAAGGACAGATGGCTCGGCTGTCCAAAGTTTACTCAGATATCCCAACATCAGTCTTATATGGAACTACAAACATCCTCATTCCTCCGGAATCCGCTACAAACTGTACTACAGAAGTATCAGAAGGATTACACCTAGTTACAGTGTCGGGTCCTCCTAGAGAACAAGGACAGATGGCTCGGCTGTCCAAACTTTACTCAGATATCCCAACATCAGTCTTATCTGATACTACAAAAATCGCTTGTCCCTCTGGCTTTGGCTACAAACTGTACTACAGGTGTATGAAAAGTATTTGGCAATGTTCATAATTATATAGTAAAATTATATACATTCAATTGTTATGAAATGCCATATATTAGCTAATAATTTAACATATTAAAACCATATGTTATATACCTCTACATGTACTTTAAGAAGTACACATGATTATGAATTACATAAAAGTAAAACTTTAGAAAGAAAATATAACCTAATTAACTATCGCGTAGAACTTCATAATTCACAGTTGACATGAACTTAAAGTTAAAATGAGTATGAAAGAAACATAAACTTAAAGTTATTAACTTATTTTGTCAAGAGTAAAATCAAAAACATGATAAAAGAATAAAAGTATATTGACAGTAGTATATTTCATAACAAGAGTGGAAAGTGGGGTTTTGCATGTTCGAGACCATATGTTTGAAGTGCGAGACTTGTCGAGCACTTCAAATGGTCGAGAACTTACAAAACACTTTCACAAGAGTTTTGAACGATACTTTTCACTACACTACGGAATAAAAACAGGTGTTGTTGACTGTGGAAAATTTTTGGTTGTAAACAATGTTACTTTCGGTAGTAAACAATAGACAGCTGTTGAATATATGATGTTTCGTAGGTTGTAAACACATAACGAAAACAGCTGAACTCATAGTAGTGTAGTGAAAATGATATTTCTATATCTTACGTTAGGAGTATTTTTTTAGTGTGGAAAAATAGTCGTTTTAACCAAACTTGGCATGAGTTCAGCTTAGAAACGGTTAAGCTTTACAAAACCAAATTTTAAGATTAAGTGTATCATTTAAATATCACAAACCTAAACACATTTTATTTAATTGTCAAATTGTTTAATGTTTAAATATATTTGTTTTATGTTTATTACTTGAACATTGCTTTAAATATTTGTCGATCTGTATATTGTAGTAATCTAGTCATTCTGTGTAATGTAGTATATCCACGCTTCAACATGAATGATACGTACAATTTGTATCAAGGTCAAACTTGCACACGTCATACAGACCTGTGCTATCTACTTACTAACATATAATTAAATTTAGCTCTTTTGGTAGCCTTCTTCCATTTATTAATAATTAACGAGGATTTAAAATACTACTTGAAAAGTATTAAAACATAATTTTAATTTCGTCACATAATCTAAATTCAAACTTTACTCGACTTAACTACTTTGGTCATTTGAAAGAACAAATTAAATAATACGAGTAAAGTTTGAATTTCTTACCTACAATCAGGCAATCATTTCAGTGACGGCTGAAACTTGAATAACTAGTAAAATTGTACCCTCCATTTCACCCTGAGCTGTAAATACTACCAGGGAGCAATAAAAAAAACGGAATATTTAAGCTATGATTTGTACAATACTGGTTTTAAATACCCACGTGTTTTAGTAGGACATAAATACGCAATGTCAATTTTAATTTTATTTTCAGTATTGTAGGTTTATTTTATTAGTGCCTATGTTAGTTACTTTGGAAATTTTTCTTTTCGACTAATTATAGTATGACGGGGTATTTTAGACTATTATTTAGGTACGTTTTTTGCTAAATGTTTGTCTCCTTGAAGTGATTTCACATTATTAAAAGAAGATTTCATATATTTCAAAACCTACGTATCATATTGTGTTTCACACATTTTTACTAGAATCCCTACTATTTATGAGTGGTTTGAAGAATGGATAAGACCAAGTATCAGTGGTGGGACTTAGTTGAGTACCGGAATGTTTAGCACGACTGTTGGAAGTTAGTTCGGAGAACCAACATCAGCCTTATCTGAAACCACAAACAACCCCCATCCCTTAACAGTTAACCACAAACTGTAATTCAGCTCAGAATTGAAGGAAACCTTCACTGTTCAGTAATATTATCGAACGAATGTGTATCATCTGTAGTACTTGGTAGTTATTTATTTTTAACCCTACCTGCATTAAGTAAATATATTAATAATTGTATGTTTAACTCTGATACAATTAGAGGGTGCATTTCAAGGCATTTTGTGGGAGTTGGTGATTCTAAAAAATCAATTAAAAGATTCAAACTTAGTAAAGTAAGTAATTAAGGAGTGCTCTTCTTATCTACGATAGATACGTGACGTGTCGAGGCTTGAATGGACTTCTCTCTCTTAAAAGGAATAAAGATTATAGTAAATATATTATATATATTAATTATTAGTTTACATCTAGTAAAATGTCTTATTATTGGTAAAATAATATTTCAACCGTTTTTTTTTCATCAAAACACAGAATGATCAAACAGAAGATTACTGAGTATTGTATGTTTTATTTCTGTTGAGTAGCTATAGTAAAATAAGTAAATTTTATATACATTAGAACGTGATGATTTTATAATACATCTTATCTTATAATAATATATCTTACATCCTATTATAATATATCTTATATCCTAGTACAAAGTACTTTTTATAAATCTTGTACCTATATGATATATGCACCAAACTCTGCAAACATTTTTTTTTCTTTGATATACATTCATCCTTTGGGAAATCTTCTTTTTTACATAAAATCATAAATAAAAAATTAACTCTTAGAGTAATAATCTTTTTCTTTTTACCTCTAGTTCACACAAACTACTCTTGGCGACCCTTCTTCCTGCTCAATGTTTTCACACTCCTCTTTCACTTCCACCTCCCTACACTAAACATACTTTAGCCAATGTTTTTAAAATGGTATAGGCTACTGAGAGATTTTCTTGTCGTATATTAAAAAATATAATAAAAACAACTATAAATTAATAAGAATAAGGAATATAATATTTTATTGGTAATTTATTATCCCTCCTTGAAAAGTTAATAATTCACATGTTACTTTGATAATATTATATTTTCTCTTGTATTATAAATATTTATCAATAAGTATTTGCTTTCGTTCATATTTGAATACATTAAAGCCATAAGATAAGAGGTATTTTACCTGTAATCTGTACCTCAGTCATGCGAAATTCCACTTAACACCTTCATGCCACACGTAAATTCCATGATATTTATGATTGCTATTTTCCAAAATTATCACAGTTAAAACTGCTGTCGGTAATAAATTTGCTATCCTGGTCACTTGTAAACCGAAGAAAGGGAGTCAAGAACCGTTAACTAGAGATGAGGTGTTTCACTGGTTATGAAAGTCATTATTATGGGGTTGTTTTACGTCTAGCACAGCAGTTGAACGACCGAATTTGATCATAATATAGTGGTTATTTTCGATATGCATTTACCTAAACATATTTGGTAAGAAGATACAATTAATCATCGATATCTATATGAACTAAATAACACTGAATGACTGATCACGGTTTCTGAAAAGCTATAAGGATCTGGACCATGTAAACTGTCACAACTATTCGTTATAATCTCTAGATACGAAGTAAAAATGTATGTTAAAATATTTTCTTTTAAAGACCTAAAATTCGGTAGATCATTAAATACCGATAATCGTTCAATCAACGAATTTTTACCATTCATAATACGGAAGAGAATATGTTAGGAAGGTCCAACTTGACATAAGAGGATATTAATTAACTATACAATCGTGGAATATGAATAAAAATTACAACAAGAGTGAGGTGCAATGATGGTATGGAGCGAGGAAAGAGGATCTTAAACATATAAAATGAGCAGGAGTGTCCCCCAGTAATATTTTAAGTATTGATATTCTGTCAACGAACAAATCCCATAGCCAAAGCTTAAACTATGCACACAGTAATTACATTTTCATTGTAAAGAGATATGGTTGTAGTCCATACTAGCCGACGGCCTTTACATCAGTACGTGGTGATTCTCTACGCTTACGTACCTTTCTCTCCATGGTTCTTCCTAAATCATCTCATGCGTATAAAGCTCTAACTGCTGTCTTTCTTTGAAAAAAAACTTTTTATAGTGAGTAAGAAAGAAAGAAAATCAATTTATTATCAGTTTAAATTTATATAGGTTCAAGTTAACAATTTAATATAGCGGAAAAAAGGTTTACGTAGGCTTTTTGCCTGTGCGTAAAACTAATCAAATAAGCATTCCATTATGATTTAATCAGACAGATAAACTTAAAAAAGGTACTTACCTATACATTTGTAAACATATACAAAAATATAACTTTTAAACCAATTCAAAGGTAATTTGATTATTCCTAGCTCAGTCATTTTTGAAAAAGTTTTTTCCTGTCGATTGAATCAAAAGCATTAGCTAAATGAATAAAGGCAAGCAAAATATTTTCACCTTTATTAATGTCATCCATTATGATTTTATTTAACATAAATAAAGCGTCAGCAGAGTTCTTATGTATGGAAAGTAATATTTTTACTCCATTACACTTATATTTTTTGTTTTACACACTTCTACAATACTTTGTACAGTGAACTGAGCAATGAGATGGGCCTAAAATTACTATATCTCGATTTTTCGCCAGATTTATAAAGTGGAATGACTAGCCATTTTAAATTAAGTTGGAAATACACCGGAAGTTAAACTAATATTGATTATGTTAGTTAATGGTGTGATTATATAATTTTGCAATACTGCAGGAGAGAATTCATCGATTCCTGGGGCAGAGTTACCGCGCATCTCGATTCTCCTTTAGAAAGATGCAAAGCACTGCAATAATGTCAGCATACTTAGAAATCACCAATACATTTCACAATGAAAACCAAATTATCCAAACGTGTGCGTCATATTATGTTTTTTACATTTTCTATCTAAAATAAATAATGAAAAGGAAATGATGACTGCTTTCGTATTAAGAAAAAAAGGATAGGTTGAAGAGCTGTGTAAATTTCCTTTCTTAGTAGGTCTCTTTGATAACAGAGCTAAAACTTCCCTCAAAAAAGGGAGCAACCTGTATATACAGTGGGAAAGTTATCTGATCTACATTTTATTTCCTCCACTGTATACATCGAAAACGTACTTCACTCTTCGCCTACCTTGGTCTATGACCTGTTGAAATAGTCTCTTATCAAATTAAAATTAAAAAAAATTAAACTGAAATGATATTATGTTTAATAAACTTATTTTATATAATGAGATAAATATTTGAAATAGAAACAATAATAACGATATAAATTGGAAATGTACGATTTATAGAAAATAAAAATATGTTCCCAAGACAATAGCTTAAAGTAAAAAATTACATTAAAAAAAACTTTTTGTACTTTTATACTCTTCTTACGTTTTATATATATACTCTTCTAGAAGCTTTACGCATAAAACATCTATAAATAGATTAATATTATGAATAATTTGATTTTATCCTCTTCAGAACTATTAGAACCAAAACTTCAACTTCAATGTATTACAATGTGAAGAAAACCTAGAAATATAACCCAAAGAAATAAATTGGTATCAAAACACACAAATGTAAATAAATTGTTCTTTTTTAATTATAAAATAAATAATATACTACAGCTGCATGCTATAAAAAATGTATCAATTTTCTTTAAAATTTTTTTATAATAACATAAATAATGCAAAAAATTAATTCACAAATTTTATTTATTTATTGCATTCCAAAGGCGAAGCCATTTCACAATTTTATTTTACTTATTTATAAATAAAGGATATACACTATTGAAAATGTCCAGAAAAGCTTCTCTCCTAAGTTATACAAAGCAAACGTGAGGTACTTATGTTTAATGCAGTTGACATCCTCCAAACACTTTCCACGTCCGGACTGCAAGCTTTCAACAAATACATTTTTAAAATAAGGTTGACCAGTTATATAAAAGAGTCAGGCAAATTTAAGAAAACTAGTTTTCAATTATCACTAAAACTATTTATTCGGATACAGTTTTATTTTACTGGAAGATAATTTTGATCTATTTGCTATACTTGTTCCTGTTTCATCTTAAAACTAGCCTTAAATATTTTCCACACATCTTAAAATTATTTAAATGCAAATATACAGTTTAAAATGTTTGGAAGGTATAAATATTGTCATTATTTATTGGTTGATTATAGGTCTAATACATTTTACTGCATAGCTATATACACAATTATATTTAGTTGCCCAACATACAAAATGAATTTAAATACTTTTCTGTACAATCAAATATCTTGTTTGTCACTTTTCAAAGTTATGACAGTCATCTGAATGACTTCTTTCCGTTCATAAGAAAGGCGATGAACTGCTACAAATGGCATATAAAGCTTAAGGCATTTTTTTCTCATCGTATGTAAGACTGTTTTATGGGTATCTTTAGTATACCTACATCGTGCAGTATTTATTTTCAAAATAAAATAATTTCCTCTTCATTAAGTCCGATACGACGTTTACTTCCATAAAAAAACACAATAAAATTAAATATTTAATTTATACACAGTAAATGAAATATCACTATAATATAAACATATATTTTACTTCCTTGTAGTTAAACCGTTACATAAATATGTGATGTCATTGATACTTTACACTCCACGTGTCAACCCCGTTAGTTGCTATGCTCGTGATACCTTGGTCTTTGGTCTTTTTTCTCAGCATGTGACTTTTAACTACAAATATTGGTGGTTCGACTTTATTAAGTAAAATCATAATATTTAAATGTATATACAATAGCCCACTCACCACATTTGAGTTGTAATCTATTCATATTTAAAAATATATAAACTGTTATTTTTATACAAATATATAAACTGCTTAGTAATAATAAAATGTTATTACTAAGCATATCACAAACGTTTCTATTTAATATATTTTATTTAACAGCGGATGTGTAATTAAATTAAATTAAAAATGACTCAGTTAGATCACCATTTAAATGTTAAAGTCCAGTGAGCCTTACAGTCGGATGAGAATAAAACTATGCTTAGAACATTCCTGGAGCAAATGCATAGCTAACCGAAGTTCTAGATGATCAGAGCAAATATATATTCAAATTGTAAATTGACAGATTCAAAAATTCAATAATTTATATCTATAGATCAAACAAAAAACGAATTTTGTATTTACTGAATAAATCAAACATTACGCTCTCTAACATTAACAAATATTATTAATATCATACACATTATTATTCACGTTCAAAACTCTGTTACTTTTTATTCTTTAAATCTCTCTTCTTGTTATTCGTATGGCTAAAACGTACTTTGAGAGCTTCCCGTGGCCTTAAGGCACAGTAAACATCAATATTGAACTATTAATACCTAATTCTGAACTACGGATTGCGGCATATTTATTAAACTATATTATATTTTATATATATATATATATTATAAAACAACTCAACCATTAAAATTGATCGAGAAATAAGGGATGAGTTGTGTAAAACAAAACAAAAAAATATATATACAATATATAAAGATTATTTGAGAGCAATTAATTCAAATTATTGGTTTTTGTCACTTTTCTGCTAACGATGTATATTTTTCCCTTTTGCTGTTTACTTTATATCCTAAATCCATCCTTGCTAAAAATATACGTTTTTGTTCAAACACTTTTAAATTATAAAATAGCAAATCTTGTTAAATAATACTTGAGGTACTGACGTTTCATTATTTATAATGTTTGGAATTTGAAAACAATGGATGGAAACATTCCTTTTTTACTTTAATATAATTTTAATAAGTAACTTATCAATTTTAAATTCTAAAAATATCATTTTTAACCACGAAAGGATTATTTGAGTTGTACTTACACATAAAGTCGTTGGTTATCTTATGGAGACGCAACCACTTTAAACTGTCTTCGTAAAAGACAAACTTTAAGTAGTGTTGTACTCGTTTTGTATTCCTTTATACAACAAAATAAGTACTGAGTAAATCATAAAATTTAGGATGGTTAAAACAATGAATAGTATAATTGAAAATTTAAGACTTGTAGATAATTTTCTTCTTTAAAGAAAGAGTTATGTATATATTGCACACATCAGATAGACACATTTAAAATTAATTCATAGAATGAACTAGAATATAAAGCATTAACCCATTAATTTTACCATTATATGACCAATAATGCTATTTACATTATTTAAAGAAAATAACTGCATTTCTTCAACAGGATTTATAAGAAATAAATAAACAACACTAATCCAACTCAAAGCCATCAAATTGACACTAGTTCTCAAATAAAAAGTTATTTGTCTAATAATACAACAACAAAACATTATAGGAAAGCAATTTAAAATAAACAAACATCAACTATTCCAATATAAACATTGCTTCTGAAAAAGAGTGGTACGTACTGTTTCAGAGTGTACGTAACTATTCCGTGTGCTAATGTACGTACGGGAACGTATGTGAAAACCAATATTTGGTGGTCTTATTTATACAAAGGGATGATCCTAGCGGGCCCGCGGGGTGAGTTGCATCTCCGTAGAGAGATACACGATTCTAAGGTATTAACACTTCCCATTAAAAATATATTGACTAGTTATGGCCTTGTCGAATAATGCAAGTTTTGTATTTTTGTGTTTAGTTCGTAACCACACAAAAGTTTTAAAATTTTCAAACCATGGAGTATATTTACAAATGTATTAAAATTTTATTTTGACTTACTTCAACAATATTAGTATATTTTCTTCAAAGGTTCTTTTGGTTTAGAGTAAGTGTTTTATTTGTAGAATACGATAAACAAAAGTCTAACCTAACGAAACATAACCTAATAATGAAATATACTTATACAAACAAATTATTCTGCTGTTCGAAATATAAGTTAGAAGTTTCTATTTGCTGCTGACCCTTAGAACCCATAGTAAGAGATGTGAGAATTGTTATAATAACAACCAGGTATCGTCTTTCTCCATCATAAGTTATCTTTGAATCTACAAGATGATTCCTTGAACTATTTATGGATCGGGAGTTTTGATGGAAAGTGTGACATCCATATGTCTTAAACAAATTTTAAACATAACTCAGAGATTGTTATGAAACCAATAAGTAATATCAAAATATATAAAGCTATAGACAAGTAAAATGTATATTTCATGTAAACAAATATATTAAAAATATAATATTCTTATTCTTGGAGGAATATTTGAGTACAGCTAATAACTGTCTGTACTCAGAGCTATAAATGGGATTGAATACTAAGATAACATTTATTATAAAATCTATTCGAGTCTTATTAATATCCACTACTAAACACCACACTGAAAATGTTTTTACTTTTTATTTATATATTTCAAGAAAATACTCTAAAATCTTCATAAGTATTTATAAAAAAAGTAAACAACAAACATTCTTGTAAGTTTATTTGTGATTGTAGGTCACTTATGATTATTATGATTTTACAAAATATCTGCATAATAATTTATTATTCATGTGTTAGTACCAAAGAAATTATCATAAAATTAATGTTTAAGTTGAGATCTTCAAATTTGAAGTTTCTTTGGTTCTTGACATGATAAATAGGTAAATGTCGTTACTTGAAGCTAGTAAATTATTATTCGTCAACACTATAGTTGGCGATACTAATTGAGTAATAGGCTACACTCATGCGATGAGACACTGTCACTGTGTATTTGTAGTTTTTTACCAGTTGTAATAGTCATATTTTATAAAGAGAGTTACATTAATATTTTGATTGTATATTTTATTTTCTCCAATATGTGTTAGCATAGAGAAAGTATTGCTATCGTAGAAAGTTTTTTTTACAAATTGGTCTAACAATCCATTTTAGGGTCCCCTGAACCCAAAGAGGTTTTTTTTTTTCGAAACAAGATTTTGGTGTCTACCCGTATGTGTCTGTCTGTGCAGTTCACTGGATACCGAACGGTTGGACCATTTTTTATAAAATCCTGTATGCATGTGTATTTAGCCAATATCTCCAGACCATTTTTCACTTTTTTGAATTTTTAATTTTTTCAAACTACTCTAATGATTTTGATACAATTTCAGGAATGATTGGAATTACAATTTAAAATATTTTAGTAAAAACCGCATGTTTCTAACTTGAATAGTGTTTTAGCTATAGAAAAATACATATTTAGAATCAAACTGGTAATTTTCAAAATGTTTATTTTTAGTCTTTAATATTGGGGAAAGTTTGTGCTAATTCTTTGGAACAATTTATTTTTTATTCATTTTATATAAATTACACAGTAATTATACGTTAAATCAGCAATAGATTTGATACAAAATTATTAATGAAAATACTTTGAACATTGTTTACATAAAACTATTAGATAGAATAGAAAAAATACAATAACAAATGATTTAATAGAATATTAAAAGTAAATGAAAACAAATGATTTAATATAATGTTATGAATTGCTTTCCATGTACCATAAATGGATATAACATATTTCTTGTAAATAAAGTTACGAATGCAATTTTAAAAGTTATTTTATGTTTTCAGTTAGCATTTTAAATTACAATTACAAGGCTTTAGAAGATCAACTAACTTTCATTGAATACTACTGGATCTGTTAGCACTTTCATTGAACACTACTGGACCTGTTAGCACTTTTATTGAACACTACTGGACCTGTTAGCACTTTTATTAAACACTACTGGTCCTGTTAGCACTTTTATTGAACACTACTGGATCTTTTAGCACTTTTATTGAACACTACTGGTCCTGTTAGCTGTTTTATTGAACACTACTAGACCTGTTAGCACTTTTATTGAACACTACTGGACCTTTTTGCACTTTTATTGAACACTACTGGTCCTGTTAGCACTTTTATTGAACACTACTGGACCTTTTTGCACTTTTATTGAACACTACTGGTCCTGTTAGCACTTTTATTGAACACTACTGGACCTTTTAGCACTTCATTGAACACTACTGGACCTGTTAGCTGTTTCATTGAACACTACTGAACCTGTTAGCACTTTCTTTGAAAAATACTGGACCTGTTAGCACTTTTCTTGAACACTTCTGGACCTGTTAGCACTTTCATTGAACACTACTGGACCTGTTAGCTCTTTTATTGATTTTTGTACACGCGTTATGAAGATTTGACAGTAGTCTATAATGTAAATAATAATTCTTATTCTTTAAGATGTGCCTATTGTCAGTGACTTGCTCCAAGTGTAATATAACCATTGTTGACTTCTATTGTCCAGATATATTGTTAGTATTGTTCAACTGTGTTGCTCAATTAGAGTTGAACAATACCCTTAGCCTCCCCCCCCTTCCAATCCAACTCTCACCCTGTGTGATAGCTATCCCATTGATTGATTAGTGAAGTTTATGGAGAATATACTTTTATGTACTGATTTGGAGGTAAATAACTGAGAGTATGTTAGTTTCAGAACATCTGTTGTAGTTATTATACATTCAATTATGATATTAAAGGTACTAGAAACATGATAATAATCAAAATATTGGGAGTAAGAATGAAGTGCATATATGCCTATTATAAATCATACTTATCTCAAAAAATGATAACACGACAGCTAACCTAAACCAACCTAACCTAACTAGTGTCTGAGTATTTATATTGCTTACTTCAAATGAACGTTAATAGTGATTTAAGTAATATTTTATATCTTAATCTACGAAGTAAAATGAAAGGTAAGATTTTCCACCAAGTTTCATATTTTCTTGAGTTTACCAGTTAGGGGAAAACATTAATTTATTTTGTTTACTCTTTCATTTGTTAGAAATTATGATTTAAAATCCAACAAAACTTTGTAACCACGTGAGTAGTCTTTGAATAATAATTTTAGAATTTTAATTAACGTTTAAAAACAAAAATAATACAGCAATTTCTATTATGATTAGCGAATTACGTGTGGGTAGAAAACCAAAACGTGTAAACATTACAAAAATGTATTTCAATATATGACCAAAATGCAGTTATCTGTTTCATTAAATGATATTTACCTTCCTCAGACCCTAGGGGTTCATAAAGGAATGACATTGATATTCAATAACGCTCCTTTTATACTAACACTTGTTACGGTCAAAAATCTCGATCCGTCGGCTGAAATCTTCAAATGGTGACCATTGAAATATAATTAATTAGTCTATTAATATTGATAATTCCTTCTTTATCATTATTTCCTGAAAATACATTGACAAAGATTATCTCAGAATCAAAACTAACCTGTTCATTCATTAAACAATGTAGTGTGTAAAGTTCCAATGTTCTTTAGGAATATATAGTTCTCCCCATTAATTCACAATCCTACCCTTACTACAAGGATGAAAGGAATATTCGTATTATTGAAGGTATTGGGTAAAATTAATACTAATTGACAAATTATATTTCAACAGTCGCCATTCTGGCGTTACCAACAAACCCTCATGAGTTAGTATGAAAGTAGTTTCATTGTACACCAATGGAATTCCCTTGTGAATGTCTTTGGTTTGAGGAAGGTAAACATGGTTTATCGAAATCAACCACCATCATATTTTGTAGCTATACAATTGTGTTGTGTGACGTTCTAAAGTTTCGTAATATTCATTATTTATGTTCATACAGTAGAACTTTAGTTAGGACTATTTTATTATAACTTATTTACATTTCACTTCTTTATTTAGTAAGTAGCGTACATGAGTGGCTATTATGGTTACATTCTCATACTTACATTTGTTACCATACATATTTCGTTTTTACATCTTATTAACTGTACATCATGTTTAGACTATTAGGAGGGGTTTTATGTACTTGATTGATTGATCAACAAAACAACATATTTTGTCAAGATACACGTTCCTGACGATGACGTTTATGTCCACATGGGTGCATCAATTTAGGTAATACTACAGGAAAAGTGTTTACAATGTTATAAATAGTACATCTAAAACATCAGTCGAAGGAGTGCTTATAATTAAACTATTTATTTTACGAAATTACTATTATAACTTTTACTCCTAAAAAGACTCTTATATGTAATTTAATATTATTATTAGAGTTTAAGTTAATAATTCGAAGGAGATATAAAGCGCGTGCCAAGACCTTAGTAGAAGATGAGCCGACAGAAACACGTACGGAATCATACATGGAATTCAATTACCGATGGTCTTTGATGTGGTCTTGAACATACAAGGGGATTGTCTGGTCCCGTGGGGGAGGACAGTCTTCTTAGATGACCCTGCGATGTATTATTAATGTAATCAATAGAATAATATAATTTTTTAAGGATATAAGTCTACGATTTTATTGGGCTCAGTTACAAATAAGTAACCTTTCTAGAAAATTACGTTTTAAGTAACTAAAATATTTTATTGTGTAGTTGATTTGTCTATCACAGTTTATTTCAGTTAGATGATTTTTCACGTGATTAAGTGTATGTCGTAGTTATTTTTTTATTATTAATCAGATATAAGACAGACCTACTTTATAGACCTCATCTCACCTCATATTCAAATTTCTTTCGTACCGATACATTTGTATATAATCTCATTTGAATAAAATGTTGTCATTCCAGGTAAAACATAGTTTTATATTTCATAGCTTTAAAAGCTGCACGATGTTTCATAAGTATTTTAATCCTACTAAACAAATCTTACGTTTCTTCTTGAAATTGTTAAAGTCCTTTTCGTTATGGCCTTTTAATAAGTGTAAATCTTATTGTATCTCTATTTAATAGGTTATCTGAATTGAAATAAATTAAATAGTTAGACGTAGACTATAATTTCATGATGAGTGTGTTTAAATTTGTCATGTTGCTAATGTGCACTAAGTTACGAGAGCTTGAAAACAGTGATGCAGGTTTTACGAACTTAGTTCACAAATGTTGAAATTAATAACTCAACATTATATATTTAAAACTTCTTAAAATCATTTTCGAAACAACCATAGATAGCAACAACTACTTTCTTGGTAACAAACAACCATAGATAGCAACAACTACTTTCTTGGTAACAAACAACTATAGATAGCAACAACTACTTTCTTGGTAACAAACAACCATACATAGCAACAACTACTTTCTTGGTAACAAACAACCATAGATAGCAACAACTACTTTCTTGGTAACAAACAACCATAGATAGCAACAACTACTTTCTTGGTAACAAACAACTAACAAATGTTTTCAGGTAACTTTTACTTAATGAGTCGAGCACATTTCTTGTTTTGTACTACACATATTTTGACAATATGAGTCGAGCACATTTCTTGTTTTGTACTACACATATTTGACAATATGAGTCGAGCTCATTTCTTGTTTTGTACTACACATATTTGACAATATGAGTCGGGCACATTTCTTGTTTTGTACTACACATATTTGACAATATGAGTCGAGCACATTTCTTGTTTTGTACTACACATATTTGACAATATGAGTCGAGCACATTTCTTGTTTTGTACTACACATATTTTTACCATACATATATGAAAAAAATACAGTTTACACTTGCATGAATCTTATCTTTTGTGATGTTCTTAGATATTAAAGTGTAACATATTATATTGTAATAGACAGAATAAGCACAACAATGGCTGAATATAATAATTTTTAAATTTAATACTTTGTTAGCAATTAATTAATATAGATAAATATGTTAAACTATCAAAACATATTTTTTTAGATTATGGTGATTTAAATTTTTACCACAGCACTCTGAAGTAATGACGATGATTTAAATGTGTAACACAGCACTCTGAAGTAATGACGATGATTTAAATATGTAACACAGCACTCTGAAGTAATGACGAAGATTTAAATGTGTAACACAGCACTCTGAAGTAATGACGATGATTTAAATGTGTAACCCAGTACTCTGAAGTAATGACAATGATTTAAATGTGTACCACAGCAATCTGAAGTATTAATGATGATTTAAATGTTTAACACAGCACTCTTAATTCTTGACGATGATTTAAAAACTATTTTTGCTTTTCAGAAAAAAAAAAACCATATGTACATTACTTTATAATTTAAAAGAGAAGATTAGGCTATTTTGTTATGGAAAAGTGATTCAAGTTTAATTTTAAAACCGTAAACAAAATACAACAAATTTTTAAACTATCCTATATCATTCAATGTTCAATAAAGCATTAGAAATCAGTTAAATATAGACTGCTTGTCCTCAGTTTGAACGCTTATTTCTGTTTTTTACCAAAAAATACATAAATAAACTACTAAAATATGAATACCAATATCTTATTCAATAAATCAACAATCAGCACGGCCATTTAATTTGGTGGTGGAATACTCCAAAGCGTCAAGTCTCCTGAAACTGTTTTTCTTTCTATAAAAGTTTTATACAATATAATGTTGAGTGTTTTTATTTTATTTTTATTGATTTTAATAACTGTTTCTGACGTTATGAATAATATATATATATGATATATATAACATAAAGTAATGATATATATATATATAAAACATACTTCATGCTAATGCTTGAACAAATCCTGTGGAACGATTTTCACCTCGGTTCTTACCTTACAGTCATAATTTATGTTATTTATCCACCTACTTTATTTTATGTCCTAGAATGACAAAATATTGTGATAAATAGTAGACCTAATACTGCTTAATATTTTTATATGTTTTTTCTGTTTTAATATTGATAAATTAAAGATATTTAACTTATTATACTAGTAGCCCTAATTCGTGAACTAACTAGTACATTCATTCAATACTATTGCAATACAGAATAATTGTTTTTTACTAAAAATTCAAGAATACAGATTTGTACATAATTAAATATAGTGTTTTTCATCCAAATATCCTTTAGACAAGTATTTACCTAAAGTTATTTATCATAGAATTCTATTTCATTTAGTATGTTTAGTTTTATGATTTAAATGTATTATGTACTATTATTTAGATTATAGTAAATTAATAACATAAGTGTTATACTGTATAAAGTTTCAGGCATATTATCTTACCCCAGGATGATGGTTCTACTATCAAACAGCCCCACAGTTCAGGTAACCATAAATACACTCCCGTACAAACGTGACTGGACTCGTAGGTAGGGTTTCAGGACCAAGGTCCTTCAGCTCCCCTTGTCACTCCCCTCCCTATTTATTACCACGTGATGTGTTTATTGGGTCCTGGATATTACTGGAACTGGAAGGGTTGAGAGCTGTGATAAAGGTTCCCGCTATATCCGACCAGAAACCCAAGTAGCTGGACTCTAAATTCCCCTCTGTTTCCCTTTATGTCTATATTTTGTAACTTTGTTTGAATAGTCAGGTCAAAATATATCACTCGATAACTAATAATGGACTGGTCTAGAAAGTTTTACCGAAGAAACGGTAAATACAAAAAAAGAGGGCATTAGCAATTTCCACTTAAAGGGATTCAAGTGTATAATATTTTTAATTATTAGTTAATGATTTGATTTTCGTTGCGAGTAATGTATTATTTTAATAGCATAATTTGTACTTTTTTACTTTTCCAAAGTAAAACGTTGTCTTCTTTTAGTCATATCCCATTCAGAATATTATTTACAGTCTCGTAATTTTTATGAATAATTATTTGTTAATTTTAAAAGCCGAGTTTTAGTTCAATTTATATTTAATTTAGTTAACGCATCTAATCACGCTAAGCCTTCGTAGTCCAATATTTGTGAAAATCAACATTTTTATTTTTATTTTTTATAGTATGATGTTCATATTTTACTTTTATTTCTTTTATTTCATGCAAACTAGTTTCTTGTTGAGGTCATGTCTAGTAGTATGTAAACTATTTTTAATGTATAACTGTGTAAAATTATGTACAAAAACTGTATATGGGAAAATCATTTTGTCATCTGTATTACCAATTTTAATCGTTACTTTTGGCCTTAAACCTTCTCCATTATGACGGTAACAGTACATTTTTATTTAGGATTACCAAAGAAAGCCTTTTTCAAGCATATTATATATTTATTTTTTTATTTAAATATATATATAATATTTAAACTTTAATAACGTACTATGTTTTTAAAAGTGTTGTTAAACTGTTATAGCTTCAACCTAAATACAAATGACAAAGTGATTTTAAATTCCAGGGAAGATAATCCTGACATATTTTGTTTTATGGATTAATTAATTATCTTTAATATATAAGTAAGTTTGTTTTTCAATTTATTTCTCTACTATCTATATGAATAAAGTAGATTCCTGAGTTTTGGAGTTCTGCTTTTGGATTTTTACTAATCAGATTCCTACAAATTTATGAAACAAATACCATAATAGAGTTTCTTATCCTACAATTAAAAAAAACATTAGACTTTACATGGGCTTTTTGGTTGCGAACATGCCATTATAACTTCGTGTTTCTTTCACCAAGCAGAGAATTTATATTCCATATTATTACCATACATTGCAGGTATCTGGTAATCTAGTAAACAATATGGACTCATAGTGTTGCCACTTAGTAAAATAATTAATATTGTACTAGCAGAAAATATAATATTGGTTTACAAAATGGTTAGTTACTAAATTTAGATTGAAATATGTATCTTAATACGACTATTCTCCTATTAAAAAAAACCTAAAATTATGTATCCCAAGGCCTCAAAAATAGTTTAAACTAAAATTTAATTTCTTTTAGAAGCTATTCCGCAATTTCAATAGAAAACTTAAAAGTTTTCGTCTAGAAGAAAACTACACATGCTTTTGATTTGGAAAATGATGAGGATAGTTTGATTAATATTATCTTCAAATACTCCTGGATCTCCTCTTCCATTCTCCATAGATAAGTCTGTGCGGGGTACTTATGCAGAGAGAGGAAAGAGAAGAACCATTACAACACAAGGGTTAAGAACTTACTAGCAGTCAATGGCAGGACCTGCGCTATCTCTAACTCATGCTCAGTCCTAGGAGCGCTCAGGCACCCGCTCTCCCATTATCAATAACTACTACTTTGTAAAGTAAGCCGCGGTGGTACTAAACTTCGCTATTTCTTTAGCTACAAAGACAAACATGAGCCGAAACAGAGAACACAAGGATAGGATAAGAATTACAGCAAAACTCTTTCAAAAATATGTGTTGGTCTCTACGAACTTGGAATGATAAAGTCTTTACGATACGGCCTTCACTATCAAAAATGTTCTTTGCTGGTAAGCTTTAGTTGAATACTCTATGTGATCAAATGGGATTCTTTGACAAAAAACATAAGAGAAAAAACAAATGTTTGTAGCCTAACATATAAATCATAAATATTTTGGATTTGTAAATTTATTATGATTACAATTTACTATAACGTTCAATATAAAACGTAGACATTGAACGAGTTATTTTGTTGGTACCACATTTGCTATTTGCAATTTGTTATACTAATAGAATAACTGATTGATTTTCAGAAAACAACCAATTATACATCAATTAAGTATAGTACATTGAGAAAGAAAAGTTCGCCTACTAAAGTGCAGCCAGTCAAGGAGCTTATATGTAGATAAGGCTTATGTAATTATCTGTCATCGCTGTACCATTATAGTGGCATTCTCAATTCCATTCATAAGGAAATTGCGTGGTAATAATGTATTTGCTTGCATAATATTCGCATTAGCCTGATGGAAATAGCAGCTGACCTAAGTAATGAATGTTTTCGTTGGAATAAGATGAATTAAATCGTAATTACTGAGCAATATCAAATGTCATAGAATAATTAAACTAGTAATGTTCACATTTATGTCGTCAGGCTAGGAATATAATGTAATGTGTTTTGACATTTCGGGAGCATTGCATTGTTCATCTTCAGCAAGATTGGTCTCTCTTGAGTGATTTACGAAGTGCTATTAAGGTGTTAATCTGAAATTGCCCTTTGATATAATATTCCATGAAAACGAATAGCGTAATGCAGCATTAACGTTCCATTAACCTAATATGTTATTATACAGTGGTTAGTCTAGCACTCTACTAATCACTTTGTGATTTAGGAAATATGTAGTAGTGTTTCTTCACTTACGCAGTATTAAATTTACTTTAGTAAAATTACTATAGGAAATTATTTGGTTGAAAATTCTGCAATCTAGTATATGTTAACCATGGCCAAATTATTTTCTTTTACTTTTTTCATAAACCAGTTGTTGTAGAAATCCCCTAACTACATAACTGTTTCCTTAGAACGTCTTTAGGTGTTTTTCTTCGTTAACAAACTATTATATGTTACTATAAGAAAGTTACCTAAAATATAAGTTCATTTCTGTATACTAATAGTTTAAAATACATCCAAGCTTATATTTACAAAACGGGTAACTATAAAGTTTCTTTCCACCTAACAGCATTTGAAAATGTTACCTGAATAGCTCAAGAATTGGAAATAATTTCCCGAGATATGCTTTTTATTTTGTGGAAATCACGGATTTTACCAAAACAAAAAATATCACGACTTTTGGTATTTTTTACATATTTCCTTTAATTTTAATATATTTGTAATTTTTTTGTTTGATGTGATTTTTAGGCTGAATACAAATTTGTAAACTAGGTTGGTCTATAACAATTATTTCCCGAGTCATGATGGCAAAACTACTTTTACGGCAAATCGAGATTAGTGGCCATAGTAAATTCTAACTATTAGAACACATACATTTCAGCCAGAGACACGGCCGGTAGGCGGTCCTGGAAGCCAGTCAGGCCCTTAAATTCAATGCAAATTACGCATTTTTTTGGAGCAAGTAGACAATTAAGATAGGATAATTTAGGCAAGTTAAAAGTGTTTTTTTGAAGGCGGAAAAATAATGTTATTGAAAAACTAATTATATATTCATGTTTAGCACTAAAAAGAGTGTAAAATAAAACAATTTTAAAATAATAATTAAAAAAATAGTTCTTTCACTATCAGATAAACATTGTTTTTTTTTTTTTTTTTTTTTTTTTTTTTTATTTTTCAGTTGACAATGAGTTTTACGTGGTTAACATTAACCTCCCTAAGAGATATAAACTCATAACTCTACTTATTAAGTTTTCAATAGGAAATTGTACTTAATAAGTAGCAAGAAAGTGTATAATTAACGAAAAAAGGTTTTACATTATTAAGTTTTTATATTAAAAGTACAACAAATTGTATTTTATTGGAATAACTGTACAAGAACTATATGCCAATGACAATATAATAACTGAAGAATCATTATAGGAGGCCAAACGTTCTCTCGGCGGAAATATTGTGAGAGCACGTGTAGCACCACCTTCATCCCTCCGAGGTGTTTGGCCGATATATGTTTGTCTCCCCCTGCTATCACAGAAGGGTTGATAACTCTGGGGATTGTATGTCCGACATTACCGGTCGACGTGGGGCGGGACAGAACCATACCGGACGTGCTTGGTCATTATCTAGCCCCAATATAAAATATATTGGGTGTGCGGAAATTGAACACAAGAGTGTGACGCTTTCACCCTGATAAGAAAATGCCTTTTGGTTGCCATTATTTGATCACAAAGGGTGTTTCGATGACGTTCTTGTCAATACATTTAGGCCGATTCACGATAAAACATAGCTCTACAAGTAGCAATATTATTTTGATAAACACATTTTATCTTTTAATAATTTTTCAATCAATACACAAATTTGACATTCCATTTTAATTTATGTTTAAATAATTCAAGGTAGCTAGCAAAGAGAATGCATTTGTTAATGTAATAAATTAAATTATTACATGATTTACGTTTTACCATAAATAATTACAGCATAATCATAATGATTACACAAATATAATTCTAATAAAATAACAATAGAACTGTGAACAACATGGCATGATAAATTTGAAATTAAATAAATTGAATATTATCAAAGCTTCATTTATGGAAAGCAAATTAAAAATGATTGAATGTTGAGTCGTTAGTTTTAGTTCTTTTTTCCTAATTACCTGATCATTTTTACATTTTTAACAAAATCAAAATTTTCCTGTAAATAAATGAACGGGATGATATTATTCCTTCTAAGAATATTTGAGCATTTTTTACATTTATATTTTTTAAATTTAAGTTTAAAACGATTATCTCTTTTATACTATAACAACTGATAAATTGTATATAAATATTAATACCGTATATTAGAATAAGGACATTCTCATGAGAAATAGCTTTTTAAGGATTCTAATCAGTTTTCAATCATTTTCTTTACTTCAGACATTCTTATAAGAACCAAACAATGTGTGTTTCTTGTTATAAAACCCAAAAAATGTGTGTTTCTTGTTATAAGACCCAACCAATGTGTGTTTGTTGTTATAAGAACCAACCAATGTGTGTTTGTTGTTATAAGACCCAACCAATGTGTGTTTGTTGTTATAAGACCCAACCAATGTGTGTTTGTTGTTATAAGACCCAACCAATGTGTGTTTGTTGTTATAAGAACTAACCAATGTGTGTTTGTTGTTATAAGACCCAACCAACGTGTGTTTGTTGTTATAAGAACCAACCAATGTGTGTTTGTTGTTATAAGACCCAACCAATGTGTGTTTGTTGCTATAAGACCCAACCAATGTGTGTTTGTTGTTATAAGACCCAACCAATGTGTGTTTGTTGTTATAAGAACTAACCAATGTGTGTTTGTTGTTATAAGACCCAACCAATATGTGTTTGTTGTTATAAGACCCAACCAATGTGTGTTTGTTGTTATAAGACCCAACCAATGAGTGTTTATTATTATAAGACCCAACCAATGTGTGTTTGTTGTTATAAGACCCAACCAATATGTGTTTGTTGTTATAAGACCCAACCAATGTGTGTTTGTTGTTATAAGACCCAACCAATGAGTGTTTATTATTATAAGACCCAACCAATGTGTGTTTGTTGTTATAAGCAATCAGTATAATTAACATTCTCATAAACAATTAATTACTACAAAAAATCACTTATATTAATGATATGTAGTATATTGTTTACATTGGTGATATATGTAGTGAAATCAGTTATGACATCACTGTCGAGGTAGCAGCAGACTAAAAGGTAACCACAATCAGTAATAAATTACTAATTTAAACTCGTTATAATCAAATTAATAGTTTAGAAGTAAAAATCGCAGAAACGTACTGTAAAACGAAAAATACAGATTGCTAAAACAAATATTTCAATTGTGAAAGTTAATTGAATACTCTTTACAATATATTTACAGATATTAGTATTCCATTGTTAACGATGTTATAAATATTACAAACTAATACATATATTATATCTAAAATTATATTCATAGTTACAATGATCTGTTTGGTTTTATATGAACATTTAATATACTAACAAATGTTATGTTTTGATAATACAAATTTGGACCTCCTGTTTGTAAAAGGACGGCGAAAACACCTGTGTTCGTACATACATATTCTTTCCTGAAACTAACTTTTTGTGCCAAAGGTTATTTATAGCGATCAACTTCAAAGACTGTGTCACACAGTACTGTTATTACAAATTGTACGGGGAATATGACGTACCGAACGAAAAATATTATATAAAATTTTATAGACAATTAAACAAAATTTTTCGAACAATTTACTTGTACGCAGAAAACGTTTTAAATGATAAAAAAAGTATATAATGTAATTATTATTTGCACATATTTATTTGTACTAAAACAGAAAACAGTTCTAAAACTTTTCATAAAAAAGACATTTTTTCTGTCCAAAAATAATTATTCTATATATTTTATTTTTTTAATGGAGTTGTCTATATAAAATAAGAAATTAAGAATCGGAACTAAGACTTGGAAAAAGCTTTGAATTTTTTTTATTCACTCAAAAAACAATCATACAGTATCTTTAAAATTATATTTTAACAAATATTTGTTTAAACAACTAAACACTTTTCATAGTTTAATTTATTTAAATGGCTACTTATAACCATATAAAATCAACTTAACTGTGGGTTAAATATTTTTAATTTATTTGATTTTAACTATTGACCACTTAAATTAAATTAAATTGTAATAAATTTTAGTTTTATTTTATTTTATGAAAATTAAAAAAAAATTAATTTTAAATTAATTTAATTTTATGAAAATGAAAAAAAATTAATTTTAAATTAGTTTAATTTCAATTTTTAACCCCTTAAATTAAAATGACACATTTTTAAAGTAGGGTAAAATTAGAGATAAAGTTTACTATCATTTCCCCTTCCAGTAGTTTGTTCAGCCCCAACACTATACTCTCCCCCATTGAGTACAGTATTTGTGATGATGACGCCAATTCAAACTGGCAGGGTGTGTGGACTGGGGATCTCTGATAAACGATATGAGGGGGAGCGTTTAATATGATATATCTTAGCATTATTTATTTACAATGTTATAACATTTACTGTCTTCATAGTTTTGGTGGCTAATATTTGTAAAATAACTTTGAGTGCACTTTCCTAGGAAATAACATTAACAAATTTTTAATATTTAAATGTTTATAAATAAAGGAGATATATGGTTTTAACTATGGTACATTTTAACAATCATGGCGTCCGCTCAATGATTGCCATCAACGTGGACACTACGTGAGAAGTGGGGAGTGCCCGTATGTTGTATATGGAAAAGAGCTGAATATCAGGCTTGTCAATTTGCTGAAAATCAGACCAGTACTACGTGGTTTGGATCCCACGTAAAGCTGTTGGTGTCTTAGTTGCCCTGGTTATTGGGGAATGAATAAATGGCCCATTCTAAGGAACAAGCAGCCTTAGTTAGTAACAATGACTACACTCGTTCATCCCACTCATGTTTGCCCACATGTGTATGATCATTATGATGAATAATAATAAAATAATTATGAATAAACAACATGTTATGGTGACTTAAAACTAAGCAGTGAGATAACAATAAAGTTGTTTGTTTTAAAACATTATTGTTATTTCAAATGACAACATTCTTAACAATAATATATAAAAATTATTTCTTAGTTTATTATTGCATAGTTAGTATGGTACTTTATTTCAATAAAACTGTAATGATATACAGAGAGGTATTCTTAAACGGAAGTAAAAGACTTATAAACAGTATAATTAGTTTTATTTTTTAAGAAAACCCTTGAATAATTAAAAATTAAAGTATCTAAGAATTTAAACATTATAAAAGTTTAAAAGTTCACTATTATAGGTACTTTTAGAAATGTAGCTAGTTGTATTTTATTATTTTTGCAATATTATCTGATAGGCCTACTCATAAAAACAAAAATTGTATATTTCCAATATTTATTTTAAAATGACCGATTGAATATAAGTGTCAACACTTACATTCTGCATAGGAACGTACATCTTCTCTAATGTAAGGAAGAGCCCTGAAGGGCAGTGTACTCATCCGCAGGTCAAGTAGTTCCTTTGTACAACTGGACAAACCTGAAACTCTCAAAGACCCTTGATAATTAAATTCCACGAACGATTCTACAAGAGAACGTGCCAACAGAGTCTCTTCTGCGGTTATGGAAACAGCCTTTGTAACTTAGTAAGCTGGCATTCTCTGCTGTTAACTAGATTTAGAATTAATTAATTAATTGTTAAATACATATCATCATTACAAGGTCTATTATTAAAAATAAATATCATACTTTTATACTGTCTTAAAAATATAAATTACTCATTCAGGTAACAGCTACAGTTTTTTTAATAGAAACGAGACGATTCTTGAAGTACGACTAGTTCTGTAGGCAAATGAAATACTTTCATAAAGTTATTTTCTTACTACAATATTGTTGATTACGACATAGGACTATGATAAATTTGATTTATGAACTGGCATGCGATCATTTTAATATGTAAAAGCTAGTGGAAGGTGAATATTTTTAGCAATATATAAGCCTTCACAAAGTGGATATTCTAGGCTATTGAGATTTTTATGTAGAAAGATAGTAGCTGAGTGGGAGGTCTAGTGGAAGTCGTGTATGTGAGGTGGCCTAGTGGGCTAGTCAATAGAGGAGGAATAGTACGAGGACTAGTATACGCTATAGAGCATATACTATATTATATACTATTATATATAATATAGTATATAATAAATATCTACAATATTATATATTATATATATAAAAATATATATTATATACTATATTATATATAATATAGTATTATATAGTATACATATTATATCTACAAATCTTATAATATTGGGTGATATGAATTTAAATCTATTAGACACAGGGAATGTAGTGGACGATTATTTAATTACTATTGCTAGTTATGGTATTGAATCAATTATAAATGAACCTACTACAGTTACAGACACTACTAAAACCTGCATTGACCACATACTAGTAAAAATATGGAATAAGAGTAACTTACAAGTGAAAGGTATCATTATAGAAACTGACATAACGGATCACTGGATGACAGCTGTTTGATTGGAAAGAAATGGGGAGAGAACAGCTGACTGCGGCGTCAAGGCCAAGGTCACGGACGGCAGACCGTCTTATCGCATAGACACTGATATGCTCAGTAGAATATTAGAAAATGAGAACTGGTGCGACGTTTATCAGCAGCAGGATGTGTCATTAGCTTATGATATATTTATTTCTAAACTAATATGCCATATCTCTGAATGCAAATTAATAAATAAAAAAGGTAAGTTAAAAAAACTTAAACCATGGATTACTATTGATATCTGTAGAAGAATAAAGGAAAGAAATGTAATGCTAAAGAAAATTAAGATGGAACCTATGAATACTCCTTTGAAAGCATATTTTAACATTTTTCGAAACAAACTGCAGAAAGACATTCGTTTATTAAAGCAAAATTATTACAAAACATTGTTTGAAAATTTTGAGAGAAATCCAAAGCAAACATGGAAATTCTTAGGAGAAGTAAGTAACTGGTCAAAATATACAAAATAAATTGCCAATTATACTTGAGGTAAATAATAATCTGGTTGAAGATAAAAAGAAAGTGGCCAATGAGTTTAATAACTTTTTTTGTCAGGGGCTGATAAATTACTAGAGAACGACGCTAGTACGTATTTATCAAACGAATTTGACATGAGTAATGTTTTCCAGAACATACAGAAATGCAATCTATATTTATTGGTCCAGTACTTGAAGGTGACTTACGGGAAGCAATAGAATCGTTAAAAATTAACACATCACTGGGATTAGATGGTATAAATTCCTCTATAATTAAAGCCATTTACGGAAAAATAAACCATGTACTTTTATTCATGTTTAACCTTAGTTTTAAAAGTGGAATAGTTCCTGAAAAAATGAAAGAAGCCGTTGTCATTCCAATACATAAAAAAGGCCCACGTGTTTTTTGTAATAACTATCGTCCAATTTCGTTTCTATCGTGTTTTTCCAAATTATTAGAGAAAATAATGAAAAATAAATTAGTAAATTTTCTTAAAAAAATTTATATTTTAGTAATCATCAATATTGTTTTAGGAAAGGATTACATACCGAAGTTGCTCTAATAGAATACATGAGTCGAGTATTTAATGGTATAAATGAAGGGAAGAAAGTAACTGGACTTTTTTTAGACATAGCAAAAGCCTTCGACACTGTTAATCACAAAATATTGCTTGAACAATTACACAACTGTGGAATAAGGGGAATTGCATTCAAATAGTTTGAAAGTTATCTGTCCAATAGAAGACAGTGTGTTAGGCTAGATGGTGAATTGAGTGATTTTGGTAAAATAAAGCATGGGGTGCCTCAAGGATCGGTGTTGGGATCGTTATTATTCTTAGTATATATAAATGACTTGTGTAAGGGACATTTTCGCGGCCAAGTGACATCTTTTGCAGATGACACTGCTCTTTGTTATGTTGGTGACACTTGGGATGACCTTTATGTAGATATTAATAACGATCTTGTTTCATTACGTTGGTGGTTTTGGAAAAATATTATGATACTTAGTGCAGTCAAAAAAAATATGTTAATTTTAGTTTACGTGGTGATTGTAAGTATGAAAATAAAATATATTATAAATGTCTTGAATGTGTTTGTAAAGGAGGTGTGTGTGAGACGAAGTGTAATGAAGTAGTTGGACTCGATTATGTCAAGTATCTAGGAGTTATTCTAGATAAAGATTTGAACTGGAAAAAACATATTGCAGCATTAAAAACTAAAATAACTAATGTTCTTTGATTGTTCTATTTATTGAGGAAAATGTGTTCTGATGAACTTTTGAGAACAATTTATTTTTTACTGGTACATAGTAGACTTGATTATGCAATTGAATGTTGGGGTGGTACCTATGTAACAAATTTAAAATCAATAATTACAATACAGAAACATTTTATTATAATTATAAAGAAAAAATCTAAGTTTGATTCGTCAAGACCATTATTTAAGTTGTTAGAGATACTTCCTCTAAGAAGTATGTTTGTTTATAAAGTATTAAACATTTATTATTTAAGGAGTGGTAACCTACCACATAGAGATCATTATAGAAAAAAGCTCCGTACTGCAAGTAATGTCTTTGTGCCTCGTCCATTTAATACACATTTCACTAAAACATATGATTTCTTAGCGCCAAGGATGTTTAATAACTTACCACAAGACATCAGAAATCAAAAGACTAGAGCTTTATTAAAAAAAAAAAAAAACTGAGTAATTGGCTATTAACATTACAAGATATTGATATAATATTAAGTGTTTCAGGGCAATAGAAAGTAAACATGTACTATAAACATCTATGTGTTGCTGATTAAAAATAAGGTAAACTTTTACTACTATGTCCAATAACAGATTAAATTTTCTTTGTGTGATGCTTAACACTACAGAATAGTATTAAATTCCTTTATAAAACACTTTTATTATTTAATACTGTGATAAATAAACGTAATGTAATTGTGAGATACAACATATATTCAATAATTCTATTATAAAGCATGTATTCATTTATTATTTATAACCGAACATAACACAAAGTCAGCCAAATTCTACTGCCATACTTTGTCAGCTGTAATTCCTCCAAACAGACTAAGCCTTGGAGGTAATATTTTTTCCACGTTTCCTAGAATAATTGGTTTGATTTTCATGTTATAATGTTCATGTCCTATGTGATATACGTATATATTCTTATTTTAGTTATATTGCTTTGGTTGCTGTATTAGATTTAAGTGCTATTGTACAGATCAGCCTGAGTATACATTCATATAAGTGTCAGTGTGAGTATGCATCTAGATGTGTATATATATATAAAATATGTAGGTGTAGGCTACGTATATACAATCAATTATATTGTTAAGAAAATTCATTATATATTTTATTTGTATGTATGAATGTATAAGATTTTATATTTTTGTGTTAGAAATTAGAATTTGTACAACGTAGATATAAGTTTTCATGAATTGTTATAATAAGGACATACTAATCTGGGAAATTGTTATTGTTATTGTATTTATTATTTGTATATTCATATGTGGAAAAAATAAAATTTATTTATTATTATTATTATAGAGCAACTGGACTTGGAGGAATCTCTACTAAGTACTGACTCCAACAGAACGTACCCAGAGTACATGAAGTTCAAATACTGACTGCCAAATAACCTAAATCTGCATATATATTCATTGGTGGGCCATACTATATATGTTTTCGAAATCAAGCCCTGTGGAGCAGTTATGATATCTTATTACACTGTCCATCCAACTTTAAATAGCCTTGTACGGTATGGGTAGGCGTTTAGGAAGATGAACCTGATGAGTCCTCCTTCCCACTGCTCTGCAAATGAGTGAGACAGTCTTTTCCTACAATCCATATAGGATATGCCTTGATTAGTCCTCCCACTAACCAACGAGACATACCTTGAAGATACTTCCGTATATCCACTTGAGCTTATTGCCGGCGTGTTGGCTCAAGAACCTGAGACTGTGGAGGACATTGTCCAAGGTTCGAACCCCCACTGAGCTAAATGTCGGTACCTCACACGTCGAATAAAGTTCACACACAGGCCTGTAGGCCCATGTGTGAACTGGCATATGAAGTTAGAGAAAAAACTATCTTCAGCAGATCTTAAGATACATTAAAGTCAAGCTAGTCAGCATTCTGAGAGAATTAAACGCACCGTGGATGACCTTTGCACATATAATAATTTATTGCTCAGACAATATATTGGCGTTAGGTTTAATCTACGTACTTGCAGAGTGAATGTAGACTTTACCACTAAATCCCGTGACTGGTGACTTACCGGACTCTCCAACCTATCCTACTATTGACTAAACATCCAAAACTCCCTGATCCTCAACTGCACTGCCTCAAAAGTCAATCTGACTAGCGCTGAACATGGATCGTTCAGCCCAAAAGTCATACTGATGGCAAAACCTCAATGTCGTCAGCTTTCACCAACTTACTGAAACTATTTTATTATTTTCTAAAGAGGTTACTTTTTTGTATTTAACGATAAAAAAAAGGTATAAGACCTGAGAATTTGAATCTCATTTGTCACTTTCTAAAACTACAAAACCTTGGACCTTCTATTGTGGCCCATGCTCAGAAGTAAAGGTTAATATTCAGGTTTTATCTTTCCGTATAGCATCAGGCACATTTTGGTTATTTTGTCTGTTTTTGGTTACATATTGATATTTGTGTTGCTGATTATAGAGCTACAAAATAATCATACCCAAGGGTTAAGCAACTCGCAACTAGACGTAAACCTCACTAGACAGTCAAAAGAGTCAAATGCCCTATTGACGGGCCTTTCCACCCATTCAGCTGACAACCCGTCAAGGCTCAATTAACCGCTCTACCCACCCATCCACTATATAAATATTTTTATGGGCGTTTTCATGTCATGCAATGTGGGTGCCAGGCCCATCAAAAGACCGCTGGCTGTTTAGAGTGCGCAGTGCAGTCGAACATGTTTATGCATGTTATATAATTTCAAAAAATAAGCAGAAGGACCTTCCCCCAGGAAAATACCCTGATGCGTCCATACTTCTAAGAAGATCGATCAGTCACTAACAAGTTGTTAACTTTTATGGATTTCTGTATTTGATAAGGGCTGTGGATTCTTCTTATAATTGTCATTCCTGTGATTACATTATTGACCTCGAGTGTCATTTATCAATTATATGAAATTAGGAGCTATTTGTCACTGGATTTTCTATGGAGAGAGCTTGCCTCAGATCTCATTCACCGGCTCCGAAACAACATAACCAAATTACATGTCACTATTCTCCCTCTTGTGAATTATCTTGCACCTTATCCCCCGGCATCCTCTTTGAAGTCTTGTGATTACATCGGACCAACAGGTACTAGATCGCTTTAAATACTTCTTCATGTAGCATTCATATCTTGACCAATGTTGTTTCAGTTTAAGTATTGATTAGTAATCATTATCCTGTGGATTTTTATAGTTTTGTTGGCAAGTTTCAAAGAATAATCTCGATACCAAAACTTACTTCAGATCAGTTATCATACCTATAGTAAAATAATGTTTCTTTAAAGTATGTTATCAAACCTATAGTAAAATAATATTTCTTTAAAGTGAGCTAACTTTCAATTTCCATCATGATATTAAGTAAATATATATATGTATAAATATATATATATATAAATATAAAATAAAATAGTTAAGATACTTAGTTAATTGAAACTTAGTTATAAAATGCTACAAAACGTAAAAGTGTTTTAAATTAAAAAAATAGTATCTATTTTCAGTACATCGCTCATAATTCTACTACACTACTAAATTTAACCAAGCATAATAAACAATAACTTTGGTTTTCAAGCCTACACCCATAACCCATACACGTAACAAAGGTACTATATAGGTTATGGTGTCTACTGTGCTTACATATTCGTTCTTCCGTACAAGTACAAGGGCTACTGGCGTGGTAGCTCAGAGTTAGGGTCCAAGGTCGGAGCCCAAGGTTCGAATGTCCAACTGAGTGGACGGTTGGTACCTCACACGTTGAACAAAGTTAAAACACATACCTGTAAACAACATTAAGTTAAAAGTAAATAATTAAAAAGAATTTAAGAACATCTAATTGAAGATTTTGTCCAATAATTTCGGCTTACCACTCAAGTATGAATTAAAACATTTTATAAGTACCATTGTAGTTTTATATATATATACCTAATCAGCTCCTGCCTGTTATAAAACATGGCCACCTTAATCCCTACTTACAGCCTTCGTATGTCTAACTAAAGAGCCAGCAAGATATATATAGCCAACATTTAAAATGGAGGGGTAAGAATTCACAAATAAAGTATAAGTGGTCAAATTTTATTTACTTTACATTATAATTGCAAATATTAATTAAAAATAGATAAATTAAGAACTACAGCAATCAAAAAAGGCAATAAATCATATTAAGTCTATATAACATTTCTTTATATTTCTAAAAATAAAATATAAAGTAAATAATATATTTTATTAATTATAAATGATATAAATATTTCAATGAAGTAAAATATTTACTAGGAAACTAATAGTTATGTTGCAATAACATAACGTGCCATATGTTTTGTTATCTTACGTTTTCCAGTTAAGACGCAACTTGTTACCATCCAAACAAGAGGGATGGCGCAGTTTCCCACACGGTAACCTGTTGCACCCTAATACAATGTGACTAGAGATCTGTGTACTCTGTACAGAATCCAAACTAAAAGGCATATATAGCTGACAATAAACTATAGATTTAGTGTAATAGTACGTCAATCTAAACTGAGATCTAATTAACTATATTAGTATAAAATTAATAATATATTTATATCCATAGGTATTATTCTTATCTAATATAGACGACAATTTATAAAGTATATAAAGATCATTATTTTGTAGTTAATATTTATTATGTAATTTTAAATGGTTGTTATGTGGACTGATTTCGAGGTTATCTGAGCAACTATGGTTGCCCATTGGTATGTGTGTGGATCAATATGCCGGTGTCTCGTATTATACTTGCAGAATTCACAGACAACAAAACGTTAAATAATTAGTTAAATCCTAATGAAAAATAAATACTAATTACTTATGTAAGTTATAATTAGATACGCCATCTGAAATGAATGTTGTCAGGTTGCCTTTTCTGACATCATATTTTTCAATCTGAAGATCTTCAAGGAATTCTTAATTTACACATAATTGTAAAAAAATCTGTAATGAATTATGTACATTGACATTTATACCATCATTAACGTTAAATCAAGATCGAAAAAAGTAATTTCCTCATGGAAAACATTAAAGTATCATTTACATGATATTATAATTTTCATACGATTACTGACTGCGAAGAAAGTCATACTGAGAAAATAATACTTCATTATTGTTCATGTCAGTGCAACAAAACCTATGCTAAATAATATAAAATATATTGCGATTTCCTATTTATCAAACCTGGACCAAATATAAGTTTGACATGTGGAAATGTGTATTCTAATTTATGAAATATGATCTTTTACCAAAACTACTTTCTTAACAATTGAAAAAGTACATTAAAAACTGAACTATAATAGCTTATGTTGGGAAATATTGTGGATAGTTTTTTATATTAGTTTTAGAATAGGTATGGTTAGGTTTGATTAAGAACTAAGTGTGGGGAGGGGTTCTGGACAGTAAAAACGATAAAGCACCAACACAAACCACTTAATTTAACACAAAATACGTTCATTGAACGTAATTCCAATAGAAAGCACATAAAATATCGTGTATATAGCTTGTAGTATAATGATTGTACGGTGCCATTTACTGTACAAACGTGATATGATATTTCTCCAAACTGGACCAAACATGTCAACATCCCAAAACTAGCCACCGTAGACTGTAATGGAAAATCGACCAGCACGTCCTTCCACCCCAATCCCTGGTGAGTCTGCCCCAAATTGGCGTGACAGTGGCTATACCTTGTTAATGTAATTAGTCAATTATTGGGGTGGCAATCATGTGGTTGTTGGGGAGGGGGGGTCATCACACGTGCACAGCCTGGGCCTCTCACCAGGGATAGCTTATACAAACGTGGCATACCGATATTTAATATCATTAAGATAACTTGGCCAAATCATAGTTCCTGTTTGATTTATGTTTACAAATTACAGGCATAATTGATGTTTAGGTCCTTTAAAAAGCACACAAAAAGTTGAAGTAAAAAACTGTTCTATCATTGGAGTTTTTTGGCAAACTCTGTGGTTTATCTTCGTCCAACAATTTACCCATACAATTATAAACTTACATAAAATCATAAAATTACGTTAGGCTACAGAACGTAAAATAATGAATACATTTACCAATATCGGTGTTAAAACGGACGATTTATCTGAGGTGTAAGTTAAGGTGGCAGTTTAACATCACGAAAAACGCCAAAAACATGGGTTTCTCTTTCAACGACCCGGTTCGTAATAATGATAGAATCACAACACTTCAAGTGCCATTTAAAAGGCGAAGACTTATTCTACTGGACCGTAAGTTGGTTATTGTAAACAAATTGTGTATTGTTACACTTTGTTTATGGTTAAATATGTGAACATTTAAATGTCTTTCTTGATGATTTTACGTAAAAAAAAAAAAAACTCATAACATTAAGTTATGGTCCACTATATTGGACTTTTAATAATCATTCCGTGATTAGTATAACTCATTATAACAATAAACACAATCATACAGTTGGAGAAGTACAGCATGTTACGGTAATATTATATATGTATAAAATAGGCCTGTCGACTTTCCAGCGGTAGCTTGACAGTTGGAAACCGCCGCCGTACAGAACTATGAGCTGCAGCTAGTGCATTTCCGTGAAACTTAGTAGAAGCAATGGACAAACTGTTATACAACAGAATATCACCCATCTTGATTCTAATGTTCCAGTTGAGCAGGCTGATTTTTGCCCTGGCCGAAGTTGTAGCGACCAGATCCTGGCTCTGACATCATTTATCGAGAATGGACTTAAAAAAAGTTATAAACATCTGCATCTTTTGTTATCTTACAGCAGCTTATGACACATTATGGAGCCAAGGTTTGTTGTTTAAGTTCTACAGCCTCCTTCTCTGTCCCTTTCCTTTGTGACTTCTGGAGTCTAAACTTAGTGCCAGGCTAATAAAAGTGTATCACGGTCGTGAAGAAAGCTCTTTTAGACAACTGAAGAATGGTCTGTCACATGGGTCTGTACTTGCTCCAATGAAATTCTTATTCGCTGGGTGGGTATGCATTTCGAAAGGGTGTGATAAGTTCACGTGATAGAATGTTATCTTTGTAACAAACTAAGGCTGAATATTCCTTTAAAAGTGTCATAAACTATCAGTTCAAAACAAATTAACAGTCGGTGGCTATCAGCTGATCCCTATCAATTATTTTTATTTTATTTATTTATTTTTTAAAATTCTGATTAGGATCGAACTAAACACCTTCAGACTGTAAAACTTGACTATTTTTGCTACTTCTCAAATCAAAATAGTTGTTATTTTAGAAACCCAATGAAAGAAATTATAATTCCAATTCATGCGTTAACTCATATAAATGTATTTAATGTAACGTATTTCTGCCAAAAGGAATAACAAAAATTGAGGTCTGATATGACGTAACGTTTCCGCCTGGAAGGGTCGCATGTTCACCCCCTCGCAACTTTGCCAATTATAAGGGTAATTATAATGTGAGGATGGCTGGCACTGAATACCGGAATATCAACAAGTTCTTTGATCTTTACCCTCTGTTTAATGTGCTAATTTAATGTTTTTTAATTGTTTATTTCATGGAGAAAAGTGATATTTCGTAAATAAAATTGAAGATATTTAATTTTAAAGTTTAATGTAATTTTCTGAAAAATTTACAAATTGAATATTTGATACATAGGCAACAAAACAAGGAACTGAATTTGTCAATTTCTTAATGATTTTAACCGTTCTGAACTCCAATTGGCTGATTTACTCTAATAAAAATATTAATTTTCAAGTTTTTTATATATAAATTGTTAAGAAAATTATTTGAATAATTAATTGATTTCTTGAATAATTGAATCATTTTAAAATAATTGTTTTAAGTTATTTATTAATTCCTTCAGACCAACTTATAGAAGTTATTAGTTAATTGAAAAAAAAATTAAGGTGTTTTTATGATCTTACTAATTATATAATCAGTACTTCTTGGTAATCTAGTTATTACTTATATTTAGATCATGGAGAAACCACAGCGTACTTCTTACCACAACTTACGTACCTCGATCAATGTGTTCACATTAATGACGTAAAAACTGAACGACACATTAATGACTTAAAAATCCATCTTAAGGTTCTTGGGCATTGACTGACAGGCTTCTTCTTCATTAATTTTACTAAAGTTGGCATTAATTTTCAATATCATTACACAAACTTGACAATATCTAGATCACAATAACTACAAACTATATGATGTTAAGTGCAAGAGAGGACAATGGTACTAACTTTGCCTCACTTAATAAAACCTTTTTCATCGATTTTAAACTAGGACAATTTTTAATAATTTGTATCAATAATTTTAAAATTATTGGGGGTATTCCATCTAGGTTCTCTTGTAGTATTTAGTCTGTTTAAGCATTTTGCTTGTTATAATAATGCTCAGTTTACTATATAGAAAAAAGTCCAGATTTTACGAAAATGGAATAGCTCAAAGTATATGTAAGAATGTAATAAAAATGTCTATCCTGATAAAAGTATAAACAAATAGAAGTAATTTATATTTCATAATCAATACGAAGTAATATCAAGAACCAACTATGTTAGAATTACATATATCTTATTAAAATTAAAACCGATTAAAAAAATAATCCCATTACAACAATAGTCATTTCTAACATTACAAGTAAATTTGAAAAACTAAACATAATTAGTAACAAATTCAGTTTGTTATCAGTACTTCAATCAGTGAATAAAGTTCACGCACAGGCCTAAGGTCCGTGTAAACTGGTGAAACTTTAATTTAAAAAATAAATAAATAAAATATTTATTAAGTTGAAAATATTCAATAGAGTAAAAAAATGAAAGATATTGCAATAATGTATAAAATTACATTTTGCTCAAAAACAGATTAGGCAAACATCCAATGTGTACTGTACTAATCCTCCACTCCGTCTCACCCCTCTCCAGCCGTTATATACAAAGAATGTTTGGTAGCATTTGGAGGTGGCTCTACGTTGGAACTGTTCCCCCTAAATCCATGCCATACCAAAATGATGCCTAAAATCTTGTTTACCTAAACCTGTGATTTACTTATACATTTTATTTTAAATAAGGGCTAGATCTATGTAATGGTAAAAATACCCGCTCAAAACATGTCAAAAGTATTGCAATTAATTAAAGATATATGGAATGTTTTTAAAATAAATATTATACTACAAAATACATCAAAATGTTACTGTTTATCTTTTCAGCTGAAACGTAATATATAAAAACTTTATTTACTATTATTTTTATTTTAATGAAAGAACCGTAAAGATTTATTATTAGTATAGGCCTACTATTATTATTTAAGAATCTCTAATATGAAAATATAGGCCTACAGACCTTTCCGACATGAGCATGAATTAAAATAGTATACATATAAACTGTTGACATCAGGTGGTTATATATAATCCACGTTGAATTTCTTGAAAACCATACATCATTGAAACGAGATATGTTAATATTTTGAATATGACATATTAGTCTACATTATGATGTGTCCAGATGTTTTAAATAATTATTTTGTATACATATATAATAATTTCGAATCGATGTTTATTAACTTTTCATTAATGAACTTAAAAATTAATAATTTACTAAGTAAATAATAACATTCAAGGATAAGTATGACGTAGGCTGAATACATATAAGCTTAAAGGATATGTTGCTTTAGCAATATAAATATATTTAAAAGCTTTTTTCTATAAAACATTCTAGATCCTAAATTCAGTCGGTATTTTCACAGTGAAGTATTGTAAAGCACACTTTTTTGGCGCAATTCCAAATCACGTAAAACTCAGTCCTTTTTCTGACCACTTCAGACGATTCTATGAAACAATTTAGAGTTACAAAGAGAAGAAGAACATCTGTTGTCATCTTTTTCAGTTAATCTCTGTCAGTATATACTACTTTAAAAAATGCGTTATTAAAGCTCATGTTATATGCCTATGAGCTAGATATTTTGTCGGTTCTTAAAATCAATTTTACTGATCTTGTATTCGCTGGTATACCGTTATAAAATGTGCTTATTATTAACAAACTGTTTTATTTAGACTCCTTTAAACAATTTCTTGATGGGAAATAGATTTAAAAAGATATATGGGAAATAGATCACTTAATACATAGACTAATAAGTGATTGTAGATCCAATGGCTTCACAACCTTGAACCGGACTTAGAGCTAGCAAAGGTCTGAGTCCTGTCCTTGACTGATAGTTTTGATCAGGAATACTTAATTTGTACTGTGAAGGTTACTCCTTACTCTATATTATGTTTCCCAAACAGAACAATAATATATGGGGCAAGGTTAAACCCATAGGTAACCCCATAGGTAACCTCCAAGAGTAAACCGATTGGAGATTACAAAAATTGGCAAAATACGGGGAATAAGTAAATTAAAAGGTGTAAAAAGTGTAGTGTTTTAATTTGTAAAATACAATTATGCTGTGCCTATAACATCATGCTAAGTGAAATAGAAACATTTATGTTTTATCAACTGACTTGGAAACAAAACGTTTTGAATTAAATATCGGTTCAATCAAGTGGAACATTCTGCCCCACAGGAAGCACATAACCAATAATATGGATGTTTTGTTCCGGAACGTCGTAATAATTACAATTTCATACCCATATTGTTTTAGGTTAATTAAATTTATAATTCAGTGACTCATTTATGATTAAAAACTGTCAATGATATTTAATTTTCATAATTTGTTAAAACGAGTTATTATCAATCATGTGTTAAATAAAAGGATCTAAATTACTTCTATGTAAATTCATTTGAACTCTTTTTACTGTATGGAATAAATTATGGTCAATAAATGTCACCAATATTTATTTTTTCTTGAACTGTTTAAACAATATGTGATCGTCATGTGTCTAATAAAAAAAACTTAATATTGAGTGAATTAATTTTTACTTTTCGTTATACAAATGCGTTCAAACCAAATTGTTGTATGTCTGAAAATAACTTGTGTGGAGGTTATTGTTTTACATTATAAGTGTGAAATGTAAAGAAAATGAGAAAATTACACAAGTGAGATGACAAGAGCGTAGCGATTGGTGAGGTTGGCACGCTAAGCATGTAGCGGCAGAGGCGGATCCAGGATTTAGCCAAGGGGGGCTAAGTTTGCAGAGGCTGTCGGCTATGTTGGTTTTAATCCCATAAGAACAATGTTATTTTTGAACCGGACATACGATTAACAGTTATTTTTAAACGTATGTTTTCTCAATCAAATTGCTTTTGAACAAAAATGAAATTGCGCATTGGAATTGCTTTGCAAATTCCTAATTTTTTTATTTTATTTTCACCTATTTTTCAAAACTAAGCTTATTTATTCAAAATATGTAAAGCAACTCCAATGTATAGTACGATAATGTTTTAAATGAAACCTCATACACAACTTTTGGTTAGTAAAAAAATAACGAAAAACTATAGATTCGCAAATAACATTGTTCTTATAGGATTACAACCAACATGGTGGACTTCCTCTGCTGACTCTTAAAGTATTTGAAACCAAATTGGTCTGATAATGGATGACACCCCAACTCCCTCATTACTCTTACACCCAATAGTATTGCCAAATGACCATTCTTCACCTGTCATAAAAAACATGATAATGTCTATCATGAAATTTACTTAATACTTCGGTAAAGCCGCGTTTACACCAAATGTTAGCGAATATCTAGAATGGTCGACATTTGTTGACAACAAATCAACTCATTTTTGCACTACTAGCAACAGCTGATATAGGGTAATGACGCCACGTCGGCCAACCACGTGCACTGGATAGTGGAAGGGGAAGTGTTGCCAACATTTTTGCGGGTTACTTAAGCCTTGTCAACATTGTTGGCAACAAATGTTGACAACACTCTTTAATCTTTATCGACTACTGGTGGGTAATGTTTTCAACACTTTTTCGGTGTTGGCAGCAAATGTTGATGAACATTTTAGTACAATTTTTGTGAATGTTGAAATGTGTTGGCAACAATGTTTAAAAACAAATTTAGTCTGAAATTAATTTTCTTTGCATATACTATTTTATATTACAAATTACTTATTTATTTATAATTTGCTACTAATAAGGACAGCCTCTGCAGATACTTAAGTTCAGCTATATCTGGGAGATTCAACAAAAATTTACTATTCGTAGCCAAACGTTATAATACGTAGAGTCTGGGGATCTCGCAGCTCACGGAACATAACCAAATCACGAAATCAAGTATCCCATGAACAACTGACGTTAAAAAGTCATGAGTGTCCGGATGTGTGGCAAATAGCCCCATCCTGCTGAAACCAAATTCAAAAAAAAAAAAAAAAAAAGCGTAACTGCAGCACCAAACAGTCGCTAAGTAATAATTGCCTCACAGTGGGCTGCCAATGGCAACATAAATAACGGATCGCCCACATACTAAAATATGCGTTTCTCATTTAACTGAACGGTTCCTAATAATTATCGTATCGTAACCCTTGAAGTGTCATTTGATAGATGGAGATCTGATCTAGAGGGGCATAAGTTGATATTTTGAGTTTTTTAATTTAAAATTTCTGAGAATAACATTTAAAATTTTACATATTTAACTGTAAAAGATTAATAAAACACTAATTTTTTTACAAAAACCAACTAATGGTCTACTAGATCAGATCTTCTTCTATCAAATGACACATCAAGTGTTAAGATACGATAATTATTACATGCCGAATTATCGAAATAGAAACCCATGTTTTTGGCGTTTTTCGTGGAGCGAAATGGTCCCGAAGGGAGTCCGCTCTGCGTCGTCTGCGACTGGTAAACTATCCACCTAGCCCCTCTCTGGATACGCCACTGCAAAGTGGAGTCCTCTAGTAACTTATATATACATACAATTTTCTGTAGTTTGATCCCAATCTTGAGTTCACTCTAATTTTATGTGTACTTCTACAGATGTTACTAATAACACCATATAGCATTTGTAGAATCAAAAATAATATGGAGCTATTCTTCTAAACTGTATATAACAACCTGTAAGTTTGTTTAAGTTTCGTTCGCTCTTTTCTAAAAAAATGTCGTAGTTAAATAATTAAAATATAACTTATATTTTATAAACTTGTTTACTTATAAGCTCAAAGTACCAACTACAAACTCGCGGTCACTGAGTTTATTTGTGACAAAATGCAAACATGCGTCACAAACTAAGGCTGGACTCCTAGTGGTCGTGAAGCATAGCTGCAAATGGCATCTCACCATTATACAGCAGGACATACACATATGTTACATTGAATTTCCTATTATAAATCATTACAATTTTAAAATGAACAGTACATGAATGAATGAATGATAGTTTCAAATTGCACTAGACAATGATATGTTCTATATTTTTCATGGCTACTTAAATTGTACAATTACTCGTAAGGCTATTTATATGTTATACTACCGTACGTGTATAGATAGGTATGTGTGTTGGTGAATAATACTATACATTTATGGGTGGGTAAATACTACCGTACGTGTATGGACGGGTGGGTGGGTGGTTCGATCAACATTTATTTTAGTACTTTTTTGTTAAAAGTAGTTGTCTTCTTGTTAAGATAGTTTACAAACCATCTCTGTAGTATGGTTTGTTTTATGGCCATGACAGCTACTACTTCTAGATTAACTATGAAATATTAATCGATTTGCAATTGATCATATATACTAGTAAAAAATTATTTCCATTTTGTTTCAAGGTAAAATCTCAAAACAATGGAAAGCACCTACTACGTACAGTGGTATTGACCCACCCATCCATACACTTACAGTCATTATGACAGTGCGGAACGTGTATGGGTAGGTGGATGAGTCAATGCCACTGTACATGTATAGGTGGGCGAGCAGTTACATTTGAGATGGGGGGGGGGGGGGGTTTATGTTGTTCGCAATCACTGCAAATCTTCAAAGCTTATGTAATCCTGGGTAGTTATAAAAGAGTAACAAATCACGAAGTTGTGATCTCTCAGCTATGGTGATGGTCCTAGGGAGAGAACGGAATGTTATCAATGCTCTGAGCAAATCCACATTTGTATAACTGTGTACAGTATCGGGTGTGTTGTGTTTAATGTGGGTGTTTGAGTCTGTCTAGCAGTTGGTATTAGTCGTATTAGTCTTCTCTTGGAGTTCAGAGGATATCCAAGGAACAATAGTGTGCATTACAAGGCTCACATTTGTCAAAGACGAGTCTGGATTCAAGTCAAGTGTACGAGTCTTCTCGAGATTATGGTTCAGACGCTAAACTAAAACATTAGAGTAAGCCGAGGAGAGAAAATATCATTAAGTTGTGAACTTTGTAACTAGTGTGTATTATGACACTCGCTAAAAGACCACTTACTTCTTAGGCAATAGATAATGTACTTACTAATAGGTAATGTAAAATGTAAGTCATAAACAAAGTACACCTTACAATTATTACATTACATTGTGCAATAATCACTAACATGTTTCATAGTTACATTGTGCAATAATCACTAACATGTTTCATAGTTACATTGTGCAATAATCACTAACATGTTTCATAGTTACATTGTGTAATAATCACTAACATACTTCATAGTTACATTGTGCAATAATCACTAACATGTTTCATAGTTACATTGTGTAATAATCACTAACATGTTTCATAGTTACATTGTGCAATAATCACTTACATGTTTCATAGTTATATTTTTTTTACAAACCTGCTTAATCCATCTTATCAAGATAAAAGTTTGACTGATCAGGTTTTTGTAAGATGGAGGATATTCAAGACCTGTTACAGTATAAACTTTATGTTTGTTTTTATTTGTGCTGTTGGATTTAATACAGCAATAGTTTTTCAAGTGTTTGGATCTGTAATTTCTTACATTATAAAGTGCAATAAGTGATATGAATATTAAATGAAAATTAAAGAAAACACGCAGATATCTAGCAGCAGAAAATGACAATTGAAACAAGAAAACGTGCAGCCAAAAGAGTTTAACTGGACTATTGGCCAACAGGTGTCAGGAAAACTGAAACAACTAGGACTAATGAAAGAACGAGAGCTCATTCCAAAATAATTGAACAATTGGGCACAAAGTGAACTTATAAAGGTTTGATTGGGCCCATATGTTAAGTATAGGCTAATTTGAAGAAATAAATCCAGCAATATAAACATGTCCCACTAATATTTCTAACGGACATTAACGAAATAATGAAATAAATAATTTATAAATAATGCAAGTTGAAAGTGATGTTAGGGAACATGAATGAAGGAACTTTTTAGATGTGCTACAAGCTTTTTTCAAGCGGTCTTAATCCATCTTAGAGGCATGTTAGATGTCTTTAGGCATAGATCTTTAGGCATGAAAAAATCCATCTTAGATTTCAATGTGTTAAAATCTAGCGCTGTACATCAATACGAAAATTGTATTTAATTCAGTGTTTGAACTGTTAAGGTATTGCAGCTATAATACAATATGTTTTATTAGTGGAGTTTAGTGCCTGATTCTGGTGATAGAAGTATATTTTTATTTTGTGATACATTTTATATACATCTAAAAATGTAGCTTTAGTTTTATTTATTATAACTGTTACTATTAATTCTTGTCAGAATATAATTTTTATAAATGTTTATAATGATAGCAATATTATGTAGGCATAATTTATTTGTTTAGTCAAAAGTTAATTTGAAATTAGTTATTTATTGTAAATGTTAATATATATTATCAAGTAGGTTGGTTAAAAAATACCCCCACTTTTCATTTAGTCATCTTGTTTACCTAAACCTGTGAATTACTTATACATTTTCTTTTAAATAAGGGCTAGATTTATGTAATGGTAAAAATACCCGCTCAAAACATGTCAAAAGTATTGCAATTAATTAAAGATATATGGAATGTTTTTAAAATAAATATTATACTACAAAATACATCAAAATGTTACTGTTTATCTTTTCAGCTGAAACGTAATATATAAAAACTTTATTTACTATTATTTTTATTTTAATGAAAGAACCGTAAAGATTTATTATTAGTATACTATTATTATTTAAGAATCTCTAATATGAAAATATAGGCCTACAGACCTTTCCGACATGAGCATGAATTAAAATAGTATACATATAAACTGTTGACATCAGGTGGTTATATATAATCCACGTTGAATTTCTTGAAAACCATACATCATTGAAACGAGATATGTTAATATTTTGAATATGACATATTAGTCTACATTATGATGTGTCCAGATGTTTTAAATAATTATTTTGTATACATATATAATAATTTCGAATCGATGTTTATTAACTTTTCATTAATGAACTTAAAAATTAATAATTTATTCTTATAAGTAAATAATAACATTCAAGGATAAGTATGACGTAGGCTGAATACATATAAGCTTAAAGGATATGTTGCTTTAGCAATATAAATATATTTAAAAGCTTTTTTCTATAAAACATTCTAGATCCTAAATTCAGTCGGTATTTTCACAGTGAAGTATTGTAAAGCACACTTTTTTGGCGCAATTCCAAATCACGTAAAACTCAGTCCTTTTTCTGACCACTTCAGACGATTCTATGAAACAATTTAGAGTTACAAAGAGAAGAAGAACATCAGTTGTCATCTTTTTCAGTTAATCTCTGTCAGTATATACTACTTTAAAAAATGCGTTATTAAAGCTCATGTTATATGCCTATGAGCTAGATATTTTGTCGGTTCTTAAAATCAATTTTACTGATCTTGTATTCGCTGGTATACCGTTATAAAATGTGCTTATTATTAACAAACTGTTTTATTTAGACTCCTTTAAACAATTTCTTGATGGGAAATAGATTTAAAAAGATATATGGGAAATAGATCACTTAATACATAGACTAATAAGTGATTGTAGATCCAATGGCTTCACAACCTTGAACCGGACTTAGAGCTAGCAAAGGTCTGAGTCCTGTCCTTGACTGATAGTTTTGATCAGGAATACTTAATTTGTACTGTGAAGGTTACTCCTTACTCTATATTATGTTTCCCAAACAGAACAATAATATATGGGGCAAGGTTAAACCCATAGGTAACCCCATAGGTAACCTCCAAGAGTGAACCGATTGGAGATTACAAAATTTGGCAAAATACGGGGAATAAGTAAATTAAAAGGTGTAAAAAGTGTAGTGTTTTAATTTGTAAAATACAATTATGCTTTGCCTATAACATCATGCTAAGTGAAATAGAAACATTTATGTTTTATCAGCTGACTTGGAAACAAAACGTTTTGAATTAAATATCGGTTCAATCAAGTGGAACATTCTGCCCCACAGGAAGCACATAACCAATAATATGGATGTTTTGTTCCGGAACGTCGTAATAATTACAATTTCATACTCATATTGTTTTAGGTTAATTAAATTTATAATTCAGTGACTCATTTATGATTAAAAACTGTCAATGATATTTAATTTTCATAATTTGTTAAAACGAGTTATTATCAATCATGTGTTAAATAAAAGGATCTAAATTACTTCTATGTAAATTCATTTGAACTCTTTTTACTGTATGGAATAAATTATGGTCAATAAATGTCACCAATATTTATTTTTTCTTGAACTGTTTAAACAATATGTGATCGTCATGTGTCTAATAAAAAAAACTTAATATTGAGTGAATTAATTTTTACTTTTCGTTATACAAATGCGTTCAAACCAAATTGTTGTATGTCTGAAAATAACTTGTGTGGAGGTTATTGTTTTACATTATAAGTGTGAAATGTAAAGAAAATGAGAAAATTACACAAGTGAGATGACAAGAGCGTAGCGATTGGTGAGGTTGGCACGCTAAGCATGTAGCGGCAGAGGCGGATCCAGGATTTAGCCAAGGGGGGCTAAGTTTGCAGAGGCTGTCGGCTATGTTGGTTTTAATCCCATAAGAACAATGTTATTTTTGAACCGGACATACGATTAACAGTTAGTTTTAAACGTATGTTTTCTCAATCAAATTGCTTTTGAACAAAAATGAAATTGCGCATTGGAATTGCTTTGCAAATTCCTAATTATTTTATTTTATTTTCACCTATTTTTCAAAACTAAGCTTATTTATTCAAAATATGTAAAGCAACTCCAATGTATAGTACGATAATGTTTTAAATGAAACCTCATTCACAACTTTTGGTTAGTAAAAAATAACGAAAAACTATAGATTCGCAAATAAAATTGTTCTTATAGGATTACAACCAACATGGTGGACAGCCTCTGCTGACTCTTAAAGTATTTGAAACCAAATTGGTCTGATAATGGATGACTCCCTAATTCCCTCATTACTCTTACACCCAATAGTATTGCCAAATGACCATTCTTCACCTGTCATAAAAAACATGATAATGTCTATCATGAAATTTACTTAATACTTCGGTAAAGCCGCGTTTACACCAAATGTTAGCGAATATCTAGAATGGTCGACATTTGTTGACAACAAATCAACTCATTTTTGCACTACTAGCAACAGCTGATATAGGGTAATGACGCCACGTCGGCCAACCACGTGCACTGGATAGTGGAAGGGGAAGTGTTGCCAACATTGTTGCGGGTTACTTAAGCCTTGTCAACATTGTTGGCAACAAATGTTGACAACACTCTTTGATCTTTATCGACTACTGGTGGATAATGTTTTCAACACTTTTTCGGTGTTGGCAGCAAATGTTGATGAACATTTTTATACAATTTTTGTGAATGTTGAAATGTGTTGGCAACAATGTTTAAAAACAAATTTAGTCTGAACTTAATTTTCTTTGCATATACTATTTTATATTACAAATTACTTATTTATTTATAATTTTCTACTAATAAGGACAGCCTCTGCAGATACTTAAGTTCAGCTATATCTGGGAGATTCAACAAAAAATTTACTATTCGTAGCCAAACGTTATATTACGTAAAGTCTGGGGATCTCGCAGCTCACGGAACATAACCAAATCACGAAATCAAGTATCCCATGAACAACTGACGTTAAAAAGTCATGAGTGTCCGGATGTGTGGCAAATAGCCCCATCCTGCTGAAACCAAATTCAAAAAAAAGCGTTACTGCAGCACCAAACAGTCGCTAAGTAATAATTGCCTCACAGTGGGCTGCCAATGGCAACATAAATAACGGATCGCCCACATGCTAAAATATGCGTTTCTTATTTAACTGAACGGTTCCTAATAATTATCGTATCGTAACCCTTGAAGTGTCATTTGATAGATGGAGATCTGATCTAGAGGGGCATAAGTTGATATTTTGAGTTTTTTAATTTAAAATTTCTGAGAATAACATTTAAAATTTTACATATTTAACTGTAAAAGATTAATAAAACACTAATTTTTTACAAAAGCCAACTAATGGTCTACTAGATCAGATCTTCTTCTATCAAATGACACATCAAGTGTTAAGATACGATAATTATTACATGCCGAATTATCGAAATAGAAACCCATGTTTTTGGCGTTTTTCGTGGAGCGAAATGGTCCCGAAGGGAGTCCGCTCTGCGTCGTCTGCGACTGGTAAAGGAGTATTGACGTATTAATACGGATTGGCTTATTTATTTCTAGGTTGGCCACAGGTTATAATTTTAAAAATATTTATCCTTTTTTTTCTATTTTACAAAATTTTTTTCACACCATATTTTAATTTAATTTAACAAATTAAAGTAATTGTGTAACAAACCACTGTTTTATCTAGTCTGAATTTGACACCCAAGGGGGGGGGGCTATAGCCCCACCTAGCCCCTCTCTGGATACGCCACTGCATAGTGGAGTCCTCTAGTAACTTATATACATAACATTTTCTGTAGTTTGATCCCAATCTTGAGTTCACTCTAATTTTATGTGTACTTCTACAGATGTTACTAATAACACCATATAGCATTTGTAGAATCAAAAATAATATGAAGCTATTCTTCTAAACTGCATATAACAACCTGTAAGTTTGTTTTAGTTTTGTTTGCTCTTTTCTAAAAAAATGTCGTAATTAGATAATTAAAATATAATAAACTTGTTAACTTATAAGCTCAAAGTACCAACTACAAACTCGCGGTCACTGAGTTTATTTGTGACAAAATGCAAACATGCGTCACAAACTAAGGCTGGACTCCTAGTGGTCGTGAAGCATAGCTGCAAACGGCATCTCACCATTATACAGCAGGACATACACCTATGTTACATTGAATTTCCTATTATAAATCATTACAATTTTAAAATGAACAGTACATGAATGAATGATAGTTTTAAATTGCACTAGACAATGATATGTTGCATATTTTTCATGGCTACTTAAATTGTACAATTACTCGTAAGGCTATTTATATGTTATACTACCGTACGTGTATAGATAGGTATGTGTGTTGGTGAATAATACTATACATTTATGGGTGGGTAAATACTACCGTACGTGTATGGACGGGTGGGTGGGTGGTTCGATCAACATTTATTTTAGTACTTTTTTGTTAAAAGTAGTTGTCTTCTTGTTAAGATAGTTTACAAACCATTTCTGTAGTATGGTTTGTTTTATGGCCATGACAGCTACTACTTCTAGATTAACTATGAAATATTGATCGATTTGCAATTGATCATATATACTAGTAAAAAATTATTTCCATTTTGTTTCAAGGTAAAATCTCAAAACAATGGAAAGCACCTACTACGTACAGTGGTATTGACCCACCCATCCATACACTTACAGTCATTATGACAGTGCTGAACGTGTATGGGTAGGTGGATGAGTCAATGCCACTGTACATGTATAGGTGGGCGAGCAGTTACGTTTGGGATGGGGGGGGGCTATGTTGTTCGCAATCACTGCAAATCTTCAAAGCTTATGTAATCCTGGGTAGTTATAAAAGAGTAACAAATCACGAATTTGTGATCTCTCAGCTATGGTGATGGTCCCAGGGAGAGAACGGAATGTTATCAATGCTCTGAGCAAATCCACATTTGTATAACTGTGTACAGTATCGGGTGTGTTGTGTTTAATGTGGGTGTTTGAGTCTGTCTAGCAGTTGGTATTAGTCATATTAGTCTTCTCTTGGAGTTCAGAGGGTATCCAAGGAACAATAGTGTGCATTACAAGGCTCACATTTGTCAAAGACGAGTCTGGATTCAAGCCAAGTGTACGAGTCTTCTCGAGATTATGGTTCAGACGCTAAACTAAAACATTAGAGTAAGCCGAGGAGAGAAAATATCATTAAGTTGTGAACTTTGTAACTAGTGTGTATTATGACACTCGCTAAAACACCACTTACTTCCTAGGCAATAGATAATGTACTTACTAATAGGTAATGTAAAATGTTAGTCATAAACAAAGTACACCTTACAAGTATTACATTACATTGTGCAATAATCACTTACATGTTTCATAGTTGCATTGTGCAATAATCACTTACATGTTTTATAGTTATATTGTGCAATAATCACTTACATGTTTCATAGTTACATTGTGCAATAATCACTTACATGTTTCATAGTTACATTGTGCAATAATCACTTACATGTTTCATAGTTACATTGTGCAATAATCACTTACATGTTTCATAGTTACATTGTGCAATAATCACTTACATGTTTCATAGTTACATTGTGCAATAATCACTTACATGTTTCATAGTTACATTGTGCAATAATCACTTACATGTTTCATAGTTACATTGTGCAATAATCACTTACATGTTTCATAGTTACATTGTGCAATAATCACTTACATGTTTCATAGTTACATTGTGCAATAATCACTTACATGTTTCATAGTTATATTTTTTTTACAAACCTGCTTAATCCATCTTATCAAGATAAAAGTTTGACTGATCAGGTTTTTTTAAGATGGAGGATATTCAAGACCTGTTACAGTATAAACTTTATGTTTGTTTTTATTTTGTGCTGTTGGATTTAATACAGAAATAGTTTTTCAAGTGTTTGGATCTGTAATTTCTTACATTATAAAGTGCAATAAGTGATATGAATATTATTTGAAAATTAAAGAAAACACGCAGATATCTAGCAGCAGAAAATGACAATTGAAACAAGAAAACGTGCAGCCAAAAGAGTTTAACTGGACTCTTGGCCAACGGGTGTCAGGAAAACTTAAACAACTAGGACTAATGAAAGAACGAGAGCTCATTCCAAAATAATTGAACAATTGGGCACAAAGTGAACTTATAAAGGTCTGATTGGGCCCATATGTTAAGTATAGGCTAATTTGAAGAAATAAATCCAGCAATATAAACATGTCCCACTAATATTTCTAACGGACATTAACGAAATAATGAAATAAATAATTTATAAATAATGCAAGTTGAAAGTGATGTTAGGGAACATGATTGAAGGAAGTTTTTAGATGTGCTACAAGCTTTTTTCAAGCGGTCTTAATTCATCTTAGAGGCATGTTAGATGACTTTAGGCATAGATCTTTAGGCATGAAAAAATCCATCTTAGATTTCAATGTGTTAAAATCTAGCGCTGTACATCAATACGAAAATTGTCTTTAATTCAGTGTTTGAACTGTTAAGGTATTGCAGCTATACTACAATATGTTTTATTAGTAGAGTTTAGTGCCTGATTCTGATGATACAAGTATATTTTTATTTTGTGATACATTTTATATACATCTAAAAATGTAGCTTTAGTTTTATTTATTATAACTGTTACTATTAATTCTTGTCAGGATATAATCGTTATAAATGTTTATAATGATAGCAATATTATGTAGGCATAATTTATTTGTTTAGTCAAAAGTTAATTTGAAATTAGTTATTTATTGTAAATGTTAATATATATTATCAAATAGGTTGGTTAAAAAATACCCCCACTTTTCATTTAGTCATCACTTTTTTCATGAACCTTTCAAAGTATACGTTACGAAGTTGCATATAGCCACTAAATTCGATTAACAGTCTAAACATACTTGCTTACATTTCATATTGCATCCACTTTCTTCATCTCAGGTAAATATAGTTGCAATATATCCTGCAGAGGTTCTCAATTTATGTTTACAATTTAATGTACAGTGATATAAAATAAAACCCCAATAATGTATACTTAGATCACATAAGTTAACATTTTATTAGTATATATGGCCTCTTAAGTCCTTTTTAACGTAAACAGACAAATGAATATCCTTTGGGAGGGGGGAATCATATTTTTTATGTGTATGTGAATTTAAGACCGACAAGAAAAACATGATGACTGTCTATTTTTGTATTTTTTGTTTTTGTTGTTTTTTTTTTTTTTGGGTATTTTTGGGATCAAAATTAAAGAGGGAGTTGTGGTTCCTGCGGGAACCCTGTATTTAAAATACATGCCTATACATGTGATGCTTATAATGCTTTCTTCCTTGTAATACGTCATAATTGTCAGAAAGTAGATGTGATAATACTTTTATAGTAAAGAGATAAAAAAATCTTGCTGAAATTTTGTAATTTTCATTCTTTAAATAGCGTTCATAATTTATTTCGTATCCTTTGTCAAAAATTAAGAATTCATTCACTTAGTTGACGGCCGTGGGCGACAGAAGTTCTTAATGCTTTTATTATAAGATTTCGTCCAGACATTATTTTATATTATAAAAATAAAACATTTTGTTTGTCTGTTCTATATATTTGGTAGATACTTTAATAAAAATTTATAAAATTATGATGCTGGTTTAAATCACTTATTATACGTAATTCTTGTTCATACAAATTAGAAAAATCATTCTTCTAAAATCATAACAGAGGCCTAACAAAGACTTGTGTGCCTTCAAAAAATACCTGCCTTTACAGATAGATTACTAAAAGTAATTTATCATAGAAATGAGACAATCTTAAATTAATTAGAATTTGCAGATTTTATATTTCAGTGAATGAATTTACATAGTTAGTTTATTTGAATGTTTATTCTTATAAAACATTATCCTACAGAAGTTTAATTTAAAATTTCGTCTAATATTAGGTTGATGACTAATTGAGTACAATATAACTTCAAGTTTTTATTTGAACTCTTTATATTTTAAACAATTAAATTATTGTTTTAATTTACTAACAAAAATTAACAGATAAATTATAGATAATCTGATTTAAAATCAGAATAATTTCTCACTCAAATAAGAAAATAGCATCGAAAGACGACTATGACATACACTAATCGTAACATATTTTTTAAATAAGAGAACCTGATGAAACAAACATTCGAATAAACTAACTATGTAAATTCGTCCACTGAAATATAAAATCTACAAATTCTCATTAAATTAAGATTGTCTCATTTCTATGATAAATTACTTTTAGTAATCTATCTGTAAAGGCAGGTATTTTTTTAAGACACACAAGTCTTTGTTAGGCCTCTGTTATGATTTTAAAAGAACTATTTTTCTAATTTGTATATACAAGAATTACGTATAATTGATTTAAACCAGCATCATAATTTTATAAATTTTTATTAAAGTATCTACCAAATGTATAGAGCAGACAAACAAGATGTTTTATTTTTATAACATAAAATAATGTCTGGATGAAATCTTATAATAAAAGCATTAAGAACTTCTGTCGCCCACGGCCGTCAACTAAGTGAATTTTTGATAAAGGATATGAAATAAATTATGAAAGCTATTTGAAAAATGAGAATTACAAAATGTCAGCAAGATTTTTTTAAACTCTTTACTATAAAAGTATTATCACATCTACTTTCTGACAATTATGACGTATTACAAGGAAGGAAACATTATAAGCATCACATGTATAGACATGTATTTCAAATACAGGGTTCCCTCAGGAGTCACAACTCCCTCTTTAATTTTTGATCCCAAAAATCCCCCCCCCAAAAAAAAAAAAAAAAAAAAAAATAGACAAAAAACTACCAATGACAACTTCTTGAGTTGACTAAATGAAAACACTTAGGCGTTAAAATGGATTTTTGTAAAAAACTTACACATTATACAACCCCCAAAAATGTTGTACCAGGAGGTTAAGTGGAAGAGAGGAACTCTATATACCAAACTTTCCCACTAAAATAAAAACTTTGTTATTCGAAAAACTTCCTAGAACTACAATCTTGGAAAAAATTAATAGACTATAAAGAACGTCAATTAAAATAATTACTTTATTTTGTTTTATCAATATTCAGTTTGTATATTTGTAGGAATAGCTTCAAAATGTTGTAAAAGAGAAAATATGTAAGGTAAATAGTACAAGTTAGTTAACTGAAGTAATAATGTAGTATGTTAATGTATGTTTTATTTATTTAATTTACATAACTAAACTATATACCGAAAAATTGGTCGGTAGCTTAGTTTGTTAAATCCCAACTTCATAAGCTAAAGGTTCTCAGTTTGATTTCAATCAGAGTTGTAATACGTTTTATGAGGGATCAGATGATAACCACCGGCTGTTCATTTGTCATTGGCCTATTAATTATTTACACTTTCTAAGGAATAGTCGGCCTCAGTTAGTAACAATTGTTCCTCAGTTAGTACATTCGCTCACTTACACCCATCACACTCATTCGAAATACATATTCGCCCACATCTTGATGATTGGCGTCTTAAGAATATATCATTTTTTTTTTTAAATAAATAAATATGAATTGTATCTTGGTGCTGACAGGCAATTTCAGTTGGGTATAATTAAGTATGCAAACTAACCAAAAGACCTCACTGTCTTCGCAAGGCTTTATGCACTGGTTGAGACTGTCTTGCTGACAATAAATAATAGTAGAGGTTAAATAGTAATTTTGAATTTTTTAGGTAAAGACTTTATTCGACAGTTCACATGAACCTACAGGTCCGTGCGTGAACTTAATACAACGAGTAAATACCAACCGTTGTCTCAGTTGGGATTCGAACCTTGGACAATGCCATCCGCAGTCTGTAGCCACGAAAAGACTTGACAGTGACTTGGTATTGAACTCTTTGTCAAACTGCTAAGCATTTTAATTTATAAAAATATGTATTTAAAATTAAACCACTCGCTCAAATGGAAAACGATATCAGAGACGATTTATAAACATGGAGAAATTGAACATAATTCGAAATAGTATCTTTGTCCTATATATTTTGCATGATGTTTTACGAAACTTATTTGAATGTTGCCTATCCTAGTTCATTGTATGGAAGTTTCGAAACGCAAGTCTAGACATATAACTTCATTTACCTTTTATTGTACTTACAACGTATTTTGTCTTAAGAATAAACGTAGGTCGTAGGAGGCCCCATATTCGTTTTGGGTGTCCTAATACTAGACTATGATTCTGTGAATATTACTACCTCTAAGTAATAATAAAAAGGACTTCAAATGGAATTTTAAATAAATGTTATAAATTATTTATATATCATTGTTTTGTAAGAATAAAAAGGTCAGACTAAGTATGATACATTACGCGATTAACACTGTATTGAATGTAACGTTTTTACGCTTTTCTATTTGACATGGTTTTAATGCTTTAGATTATTGAAAAATCATGCAGTAGAGAACAATTCCAACTTTGAACCCTTGACAAATCAAGCAGTATAGATCAATTCCAACTTTGAACCCTTGACAAATTAAGCAGTATAGATCAATTCAAAATTTGAACTCTTGACAAATCAAGTAGTAGAGATCAATTCCAACTTTGAACCCTTGACAAATCAAGCAGTTCAGATCGATTCCAACTTTGAACCCTTGACAAATCAAGCAGTAGAGATCGATCCCAACTTTGAACCCTTGAGAAATCAAGCAGTAGAGAACAATTCCAACTTTGAACCCTTGACAAATCAAGCAGTAGAGATCAATTCCAACTTTGAACCCTTGACAAATCAAGCAGTTCAGATCGATTCCAACTTTGAACCCTTGACAAATCAATCAGTAGAGATCGATCCCAACTTTGAACCCTTGAGAAATACAGCAGTAGAGAAAAATTCCCACTTTGAACCCTTGACAAATCAAGCAGTAGAGATCGATCCCAACTTTGAACCCTTGAGAAATCAAGCAGTAGAGAACAATTCCAACTTTGAACCCTTGACAAATCAAGCAGTATAGATCAATTCCAATTTTGAACCTTTACAAATCAAGCAGTAGAGAATTTCAACTTTAAACCCTTGACAAATCAAGCAGTAGATATTAATTCGAACTTTAAACCCTTGACAAATTTAATATTGCTATAACGATGCTCAAATATTTGAAATATAATATTTGAAATAATTGAAAATCTTAAACTCAAATATATAAAATATTCGAGTCTAAAGGTTACTATTACATCATACTAACATTGATGGTTTATTGTTTAATAAAACAATATTACTGAGAGAATTACCTAACAACGATAATTTTTTTTATTTACAAACAATGACATTCACAAAATTTAATTTGCTTCTGTTCAAAAAGACAATACAATCACCTCACGTGAAACATTTCCGCCTGACAGAACTGACGTTTTGTGTTTCGCCTGACTGTGTCTCAACTTTGCTAATTAAAAAGCCACTAATTTAATAATGGAAGCATACAGGTATACATAACGTGTCATACAAGCCGCTACGTCATCTGTAAATATTTACAACGGAGTTCTGCACACGATGAAGGTAAGTTGTAAAGATGCCTTTAGTTTACTCTCTAACTGAAATTTATGACAATAACAAATAAGGTGTTGAACCCTATTTTAATAAACATTCTTTATTAAAGATTAGTTAAATATTATAAAGTACTTTCACTATGACAAATTTCTAATACATCACAAAGTACTCGCCTTTTTAAGTATGTGTAATGACAATACATTATTATGAAGTAAATTAATAATTATATCTCAACATTTAGTATGTACACATTGTGTATTAAACACTTAGCTTAACAATGATGTAAATATATTTAACTCGTCAAATTATTCATAAAGTACTAGATAATATAACGGTATAAATTATAAATTCTTTACTAAACCGAGTGCATGCATTATTGAAGTCTGAGACTTACTTTTAATAGAATATTCATCCAGTCATAGTACACTGAATACAACTAAAATGAATAGACTTAGTTTTAATGCAACTTTCGACATTTAGTTACTCGATCTATTAAAATGGTTGATTTTCTTTCTTACAAAGAAAATTATAAAGTGAAAGCTTAGTCATGATCTATTTTTTCTCAGTGTAATCGCAATCAGAAAATAAATGCTTAAAAGCATTACCTAATAACCACTGAATGTGCTATTTTGTCAATTGACTATAATTTATCAACACTCTCTTTGGAATAGCCTGACTTAGTTTTTGAAAAAGACCGCACCTACTCTTCACATCATTTCTAAATATGTCATGGCCCTTATCGTAATAATAAAGAAATAAATAAAGTAATTTAAAAAAAAAAAATTAAAAAATTGGGTGTGCGTCGGACCACACGGTGGAAGTTATACTTCTTTGGCCATTCTCATACACCCACTCACGCACACAAACAGACAGGATATATAAATGAAATATAAGACATTTTTCAATATTATTCAAAATATTTATCTTCAATATATTATACGTGACTTCATTATTATATTATACACCTATATTATCATTATCAGTAATTTCTTCGATTAAATTTCTTCGATTAACAATCGATTAATCGATAGTTCTTAAAAATTTGTTCTTACTTTTCAGTGTGACGCGGTTTCTCGACCAACATCCCATCCCAAAGTGTCTAACGGGCGCAAAGAAGTATAACTTCAAAAACAAATTAATGATAAATCTTTTCTCCCCTAATCATCGATGGGGTGAGTAGTAGGGTATTAGCGGTTCACAAACGTCCCATGAAGAGTTTTCGTCCCATGACGAGTCAGCTAGGTCAGTTTTTTTTAATGAGGTTCTAATGACCTTAACGAGTTTTTAATGAGGTTCTAATTGATCTTAACGAGTTTTTAATGAGGTTCTAATTGACCTTAACGAGTTTTTAATGAGGTTCTAATGACCTTGTAGTAGTGAAATATTGAGGATAATGCCGCCAGAATTTAGGATTTCTGCGTCAAATCGATTACCAGCCCTTCCCCCTTCCCCCTCTCCCCTCCCCCCCCTCAAAATCAAAAGGGCCTCGACGATTACCGAAGGTTCCCGACAATCTCCGGAAACCCCCGAAGGTATTCTCCGAAACAATCAATACATTTCCCGTAAAAAGTGGGTTTTTGCTTATATCTCGAAAACGGTGCGTCCTAGAGCCTTGGAAATTTTTTTCGACCCCCGAAAGTCTATTAGGCCCACCTGTATACACCATTTCCGACCTACCTATAACAAAATTTTTCCAAAAATAACACCTTTGAACTTATCTTTACCCCCACCACTTTGGATCTAGTTTCGTTATTTACCGTCCGATTTCGCTCAAATTTGGTACACGTGTACAGATACGCATGCCATACAATATAAACCGTTTGTATTATGTATATGTCGTCTCTGGACTTATCTTTACCCCCACCACTCCGGATCTAGTTTCGTTACTTACCGTCCGATTTCGCTCAAATTTGGTACACGTGTACAGATACGCATGCAATACAATATAGCTAGGCTAAAAGTGCATTTTATATAGTATAACAAGGCTAATAGTGTATTTTATATAGTACAAAAAGGGAATTTGAGAGAAATTTGGGAATTTGAGGGAAATTTTGGGAGGGAAAATTCCCAACAGGTTGGCAGGAATGGGGGCCGCCATCTTGGATCCGGGGCATATATATTACGATGATTTCAGGACAATCATCATTCAGTCTCAGACTTTTGAACGAGACACATCTAGCAGCTCCGCTATTTACAACGCATCTATTGCAACCGTATTGTAAGTATACATAACCTATAAATTCATTTTACTCTCTAGGAACATAACCTAACTTATCTTACCTTTACCAAGATATTGAAAAACATTTTTCTACAGACATTTCTAGAACTATACATACCCGAGTAGATAGATATTGAGAGTTTTACGATATTGTGTTTCATTGTTGCAGATCAGCCATCCTCACAAAAACCTGCTACCACTCCATCACGTGACTTCGTCTACCCACGGCAACCACACCCATCTAATACATGTAAGCCCTTATATATCATTACTGTAGCATTTCCGTAACCCTAATGCCCCTAAGCAAACTTTAGACTTAGATTACCGTTCTCTTTACGGTATTTGCATAGATTACCTTAATGATCATGTTACTAATAAAAATCGTCCTTCTGTTCCAGATCATCATGAACCCCAACCAAATTGCATGCCCCAGATGCAGCAAGACCATGTCTAAAGACAAACATAGCTCGCCATCTCAAGAGCTGCACCGGGCCTACAACGACTCGGGAGCCCCAGCGACCTTGCCCCGTCCTGCAGGATGATGATCACCCTCTCCAACCGCAGCAAGCACCTCAAGAAGTGCAGCCCAGCTCACCCTCAAGAGGAAGGCTGGGAACCCTATCCCATCTAACTCCAAGACCACCCGCATGGATGATGAGCCTCAGCCATCAACGAGCTCGTCATCAATCATCAACAACGTGCGCTCCTCGATCGTGTCAGCATACAACACGGTCAAGGGGACAGTGGGACATCTCATCGGAGGACATAAACAATTGGAGATTATCGAAATCGAGAAGGCATTCAAGGGGCGAATGAAGACGTACTCCATCGATAACAAGCCTAACATAAAGGACCCCGCTGGATTTCTACAACAAGCTCGTGAATTGGTTAAAGGCAAGATCGAGGAGAATTCGAGGGAAAAGAACATCAAGACGAACCTCGTCTTCCTTGTCAAGTATAAGAAGCCGATTGGAGACAAGGTAGAGGACAAAGAGATGAATTTTAAGACCAAGAACGTGGTTATACTCCCAACCGTAGACATCTTGGCCTATGTGGAGGATGCTGAGGGGAAGCTTTTGAAGGAGATGGATGAATTCTACGCTAAAGGCTCTGGCTGGACCTTAGCAAAGATCATTGGATTGGAGCTTAGAGTTAATCGATACGATCCCATTCACGCATCAACCTACATCGAGCTTCCAAAGAAGATCAGCGACAAGAAGGCTGTGCTCAATATCCAAAATACAGATCAGAAATGCTTCCTCTGGTCTGTGTTAGCGGCTATCCATCCCGTCTCATGGCAAGATCAACCTCGCCGTATCCACCACTATCTACCATTCGAACACGAGCTGGATCAACATCTCCAAGGAATCAACTTCCCCGTCACCCTTGATAAAATCACGCTATTCGAGAAGAGGAGCGGATTTTCCATCAACGTCTACGCCTACGACGAAAAGTGCATCGTATACCCGCTGCTGGTAACAAATGCAGAGAAACACACTCATATCGACCTCCTATACATCAAAGACGGAGACAACACGCATTATTGTCTCATTAGAGACCTCAGCCGACTCGTTAGGTCCCAGACTACTAATTATGAGCATAAGACGTGGATATGCCGCCGCTGCCTGCTACACTTTGGAACGCAGGACCTACTCAACCGTCACACGGAGGACTGCAACGAGCACGAAGCCGTCAAGATTATTATGCCACCGGAGGGAAGCACCATCAAGTTTGAAGAGGGGCAGAAGAAGATGCGAGTCCCGTTCGCAATGTACGCGGACTTTGAGTGCATGCTCACCCCCATCGAGGAGAACGAGGATCAGCCAATTGGACCGAGGAGATGCTATACCGAGAAGTACCAGAAGCATGAGGCCATCAGCTTCTGCTACTACATCGTGTATACCGATGGAGACTACGCCCACCCCGTCAGCTACTTTGGAGAGGATGCCGCCCAGGTCTTCGTAGAACGTCTACTAGATGAGTCGAGGAAGATTCACCAACTCTACTCCACCGCTGGCAGCCATCCCGATGCAGCTAACTGCGGACGACGAGCAGGAATTTATCACGGCTACCAACTGCCACATCTGTGAAAAGCCTTTCACCAACCCAGATGACTACAAGGTTCGTGATCACGATCACCTCACCGGAAAGTTTAGAGGCACAGCCCACAACCTCTGCAACCTCAAGTTTCGGAAACCAAACTTTATACCCATCTTCATCCATAACTTGAGTGGGTACGACACCCATTTATTTATCAAAATGTTTGGGTTGAATGACGAGACCATCAGCGTCATACCTAACAATGAAGAACGCTACATCTCGTACACCGTCGAGATTGAGGGTGGGGTGAAGCTGCGATTCCTCGACTCGTGCCGGTTCATGGCTTCGAGTCTCGATAAATTGGTAAATAACCTCGCACCCGAACACTTCAAACACACCTCACAATTCTACACTGGAGAGCAACTGCAGTTGCTTACAAAAAAGGGGATCTACCCCTACGACTTTTATGGACTCCCTAGAAAAGTTCAAGTTGACATCTCTACCAGCAAAAGAAGACTTTTACAACAAATTAAATATGGCTGGAATCTCCGATCAAGACTACGAGCATGCGCGGAAGATCTGGACTACATTCAACATCAAAAACATGCAGGAATATACTGAGCTCTACAACAAGACAGATGTGCTTCTATTGGCCGACATCATGGAGAACTTCCGAGACGTGTGCCTCCAGACCTATCAACTTGATCCAGCCTGGTACTTCACCGCACCTGGACTCGCCTGGAGCGCCATGCTCAAGGTCACTAACATCGAGCTGGAGTTGCTCTCTGACTACAACATGAGCCTGATGATTGGCAAAGGAATTCGAGGAGGAGTTTCCCAAGTCTCATGCCGCTACGCCAAGGCCAACAACCCGTACACCGAGGACTATGATGAGGAGAAACCTACCAGCTACCTCACCTACCTGGATGCCAACAATTTATACGGGTGGGCGATGAGCCAGCACATGCCCTACGGTGGTTTCAAGTGGGTGGAGCCAGTGGAGTTCGAATTGGAAGGTAACAAGTACGGCTACATTGATATTATGGATGTAGCAGACGACAATGACATGGGATACATCTTGGAGGTGGATTTGGAGTACCCCAAAGAGCTCCACGACTCGCATTCCAACCTCCCCCTCGCCCCAGAGCAACGTATACCGCCGGGGGCTAAGGAGAGCAAGCTGCTTCTCACCCTCCATGACAAGGAGAAATACGTAGTACACTACCGCAACTTGAAGCAGTACTTGTTGCTGGGGATGAAGCTGACAAAAGTGCACCGAGCCGTCTGCTTTAACCAAAGCAGATGGCTGAAGAAATACATCGACCTAAATACCGATATGAGAACCCAGGCAAAAAACGATTTTGAGAAAGACTTCTTCAAACTGATGAACAATTCGGTGTTTGGGAAGACTATGGAGAACATCCGAAACCGAGTCGACATTCGCCTGGCAACAAAGGAACGACAAGTCCAAAAGTGGCTGGCAAAACCAAATTTTAAAAGCAGAACCATCTTCACCGAGCAGCTAGCAGCAGTTCATATGTCCAAAACCAAATTGTTGTTTAATAAGGCCATCTACGTAGGAATGAGCATCCTTGATATATCCAAAACCCTAATGTTCGACTTCCACTACAACGTCATCAAGAGGAAATATTAAAACAAGGCTGAACTTCAGTACACCGACACCGACTCTCTGACATATCTCATCGAGACTGAACACTTTTACAAGGATATGAAGCAAATGATAGACTTCTTCGACACAAGCGACTACCCCCAGCCGAATCGATACAACATCCCAAGCGTAAACAAAAAGGTGATTGGTAAGTTCAAGGATGAACTGAATGGTCGAGTGATGTATGAGCATGTTGGACTTCGCTCAAAGATGTATGCGAGTCGCTCAGAAAAAAAGGACGACAAAGATGACGGGGAAATAAAAAAGAGCAAGGGTGTGAAGATGTGCGTAACAAAAAAAGATATTACCTTCCAAGATTATAAGGATTGTATGAAAGAATTTGCCGAAAAATACAGCACACTGGACATAACACTTGGAGTGAAGCAAGATCACAGCTCTAAAGACTACCGCACTATGAACATGATCCGGAGTTTCAAGCACAATGTATATACCGTGGAGCTCAACAAGATTGCCCTATCTGCTTACGTTGATAAGAGATTTATCCTGGAGGGGGGCGTCAAGACCCTACCCTGGGGGCATTATCTAATTGATAAATAAGCGATGCTAGACCGAGCCGTCTTAGACGCGCTGATGGTGGAGTAAGGAGACGGGTGGGGGCACAAGAGTGCAGGAGGTAGCAAATAGAAGAAGGTCGGCTACCACTTTCCGCAGCGGGGAGGGGCTGCGGAATCCCTTAAAATCCAATAAATATTTTGTTTTACAAAAATCTTAATCAGTTATGAATTGGACACAATTCAATCCAGTTATGAATGTGAGAGAAACCATCGCCAGAGAGCTACACGCTCCAGCCAGAAGAACATTTCCCACCAGACCTGTACTTTTAACAGTACCACACTGTTACAGGTTACTAACATGTCCGTAGAAACCCAATTTACGACATTGGATGGGCTCAACCCGTCCGTAGTGCAATGTAAAAACCTCGTACTGGGACGAACCTTCTTCTTAATTACGGTAACTTCTACGCCAGGTAAGTAATGTTAAGTTAGTTTTAAGTAAACTCTTTTACCGTCAACCTTTAAAAAAACAATCTGTAAAATAAATTCTGTTATAATATGAACACTTTTGTGAGTTTACATAACTACAAATATTAACGGATATCTCCAGCTCTGTGTGAATTTCTATATAATACCGTACCATCGAGGTGAGGGCGGCCCAAATTCAATAAAAAAGCCCGACTGTTCTCTAAGGCAGCCGTAAAACGCATAAGTCCTGAGGCAGTCCTGCAGCTTAGGGCTGGGCTAATCCCCGTAAGACCTTGAGTCGCAGTCCGGGCCCTCGTACGGTAGGTGTATCTGGATGTGTGTAACACTCTATGGCTGGCTTAAACTCTGTAAGTCCAGGGTGTGAGTAAGGGATATTTTTAGTAACAAGAAAAATAAAATAAATAAATAAAAGCCCTTTGTAAGTTTGTGCGTCACATTGAAAGGCTTCTCCAAGTAAAGTGGCGGCTAGACTTATAGTGGATCAAAAAAAAAAAGTATAAAAAAAAAAGAAACACAAAAATAATACTGGGAGGTAGCAATTTTGTTATGGAGTGGCTATCACCGTAGCTTGCGATGGTTGAGGCAAGTTACATTAAAGTAAGTGGGATTATGCCTACTGGGGACACCCACTATAATAAAAAACGCGCCAATGCACAAAGTGCAATGACCCTATACCCCTTGGGTGGTGTGGAAACTTGGGTCAAGACTTGTCTGGACAGGCATTGACTTGATAGTCATGGTCTTGTCTGGGAATGCAAGGACAAGTGTTAAGACTCGTGCATAGACCTTCAGGGAAGGAGGCACAATACTCTCTCAAGGTCAATTGAGAGTATAAAAGGACTCGTATTTTCACTTTTTCTTATCAGTCTATCATGGCGGGTTGGGCTAAACCGGGTTAAATCAACGTGGGTTAATAAAACCCGAGTTAGCCCAACCCAGGCTATAAATAGTATTGTTTTCTAACTTCTTTATTATCAAACATGAATTCGAATGAACAAGATCTTGTATCAGCTTTGGCTTCGCCACGCGCGCCAGCCGGAAGAACATTTCCCACCATAACTGTGAACTTCTTTTGTTGCATATTGCGATGCAGAAAGACTTGGAAAACAGAAAAACAGAAAAACAGAAAAACAGAAAAACAGAAAAACAGAAAAACAGGAAAACAGGAAAACAGGAAAACAGAAAAACGGCCGTTTTTCTGTTTTTCTGTTTTTCTGTTTTTCTGTTTTTCTGTTTTTCTGTTTTTCTGTTTTTCTGTTTTTCTGTTTTTCTGTTTTTCTGTTTTTCTGTTTTTCTGTTTTTCTGTTTTTCTGTTTTCCAAGTCTTTCTGCATCGCAATATGCAACAAAGGAAGTTCACAGGTATGGTGGGAAATGTTCTTCCGGCTGGCGCGCGTGGCGAAGCCAAAGCTGATACAAGATCTTGTTCATTCGAATTCATGTTTGATAATAAAGAATTTAGAAAACAATTCTATTTATAGCATGGGTTGGGCTAACTCGGGTTTTATTAACCCACGTTGATTTAACCCGGTTTAGCCCAACCCGCCATGATAGACTGATAAGAAAAAGTGAAAATACGAGTCCTTTTATACTCTCAATTGACCTTGAGAGAGTATTGTGCCTCCTTCCCCTGAAGGTCTATGCACGAGTCTTAACACTTGTCCTTGCATTCCCAGACAAGACCATGACTATCAAGTCAATGCCTGTCCAGACAAGTCTTTGACCCAAGTTTCCACACCACCCAGGGGTATAGGGTCATTGCACTTTGTGCATTGGCGCGGTTTTTTATTATAGTGGGTGTCCCCAGTAGGCATAATCCCACTTACTTTAATGTAACTTGCCTCAACCATCGCAAGCTACGGTGATAGCCACTCCATAACAAAATTGCTACCTCCCAGTATTATTTTTGTGTTTCTTTTTTTTTTTATACTTTTTTTGTTGTTGATCCACTATAAGTCTAGCCGCCACTTTACTTGGAGAAGCCTTTCAATGTGACGCACAAACTTACATAGGGCTTTTATTTATTTATTTTATTTTTCTTGTTACTAAAAATATCCCCCTTTTCCCCACCCCGGGCTTACAGAGTTTAAGCCAGCCCTTAAAATGCCCACATCCCGATACACGTACCGTCGGGGCCCCCAAATGCGATCAAGGGCTTAAAGGGAATTTGCCCAGCCCCAAGCTGCAGGACTGCCTAGGGAACTTTTTGGGGTTAAAAACGGCCTTTTTTTTTTTTTTTTTTTTTTTTTTTTTTTTTTTTTTTTTCCTTTTTTTTTTTTTTTTTTTTTTTTTTTTTGAAGAACCTTTTTTTTTTTTTTTTGGCTTTTTTTTTTTTTTTTTTTTTTTAATTTAATTTGGCCCCCTCACCCAGGTACGGGTTTTTTATAGAAAATTTTTAAAGAGCTGGGGATATCCGTTAATATTTGTAGTTATGTAAACTCACAATAGGTGTTCATAGATATAAACAGAATTTATTTTACAGATTGTTTTTAAAGGTTGACGGTAAAAGAGTTTACTTAAAACTAACTTAACATTACTTACCTGGCGTAGAAGTTACCGTAATTAAGAAGAAGTTCGTCCAGTACGAGTTTTTACATTGCACTACGGACGGGTTGAGCCCAGCCAATGTCGTAAGATTGGGTTTCTACGGACATGTTAGTAACCTGTTAACAGTGTGGGTACTGTTAAAAGTACAGGTCTGGTGGGAAATGTTCTTCTGGCTGAGGCGTGTAGCTCTCGGGCGATGGTTTCTCTCACATTCATAACTGGATTGAATTGTGTCCAATTCCCATAACTGATTAAGATTTTTGTAAAACAGAAATATTTATTTGGGATTTTAAGGGATTCCGCAGCCCCTCCCCGCTGCGGAAAGTGTAGCCGACCTTCTTCTATTTGCTACCTCCTGCACTCTTGTGCCCCCACCCGTCTCCTTACTCCACCATCAGCGCGTCTAAGACGGCTCGGTCTAGCATCGCTTATTTATCAATTAGATAATGCCCCCAGGGTAGGGTCTTGACGCCCCCCTCCAGGATAAATCTCTTATCAACGTAAGCAGATAGGGCAATCTTGTTGAGCTCCACGGTATATACATTGTGCTTGAAACTCCGGATCATGTTCATAGTGCGGTAGTCTTTAGAGCTGTGATCTTGCTTCACTCCAAGTGTTATGTCCAGTGTGCTGTATTTTTCGGCAAATTCTTTCATACAATCCTTATAATCTTGGAAGGTAATATCTTTTTTTATCACGCACATCTTCACACCCTTGCTCTTTTTTATTTCCCCGTCATCTTTGTCGTCCTTTTTTTCTGAGCGACTCGCATACATCTTCGAGCGAAGCCCAACATGCTCATACATCACTCGACCATTCAGTTCATCCTTGAACTTACCAATCACCTTTTTGTTTACGCTTGGGATGTTGTATCGATTCGGCTGGGGGTAGTCGCTTGTGTCGAAGAAGTCTATCATTTGCTTCATATCCTTGTAAAAGTGTTCAGTCTCGATGAGATATGTCAGAGAGTCGGTGTCGGTGTACTGAAGTTCAGCCTTGTTTTCATATTTCCTCTTGATGACGTTGTAGTGGAAGTCGAACATTAGGGTTTTGGATATATCAAGGATGCTCATTCCTACGTAGATGGCCTTATTAAACAACAATTTCGTTTTGGACATATGAACTGCTGCTAGCTGCTCGGTGAAGATGGTTCTGCTTTTAAAATTTGGTTTTGCCAGCCACTTTTGGACTTGTCGTTCCTTTGTTGCCAGGCGAATGTCGACTCGGTTTCGGATGTTCTCCATAGTCTTCCCAAACACCGAATTGTTCATCAGTTTGAAGAAGTCTTTCTCAAAATCGTTTTTTGCCTGGGTTCTCATATCGGTATTTAGGTCGATGTATTTCTTCAGCCATCTGCTTTGGTTAAAGCAGACGGCTCGGTGCACTTTTGTCAGCTTCATCCCCAGCAACAAGTACTGCTTCAAGTTGCGGTAGTGTACTACGTATTTCTCCTTGTCATGGAGGGTGAGAAGCAGCTTGCTCTCCTTAGCCCCCGGCGGTATACGTTGCTCTGGGGCGAGGGGGAGGTTGGAATGCGAGTCGTGGAGCTCTTTGGGGTACTCCAAATCCACCTCCAAGATGTATCCCATGTCATTGTCGTCTGCTACATCCATAATATCAATGTAGCCGTACTTGTTACCTTCCAATTCGAACTCCACTGGCTCCACCCACTTGAAACCACCGTAGGGCATGTGCTGGCTCATCGCCCACCCGTATAAATTGTTGGCATCCAGGTAGGTGAGGTAGCTGGTAGGTTTCTCCTCATCATAGTCCTCGGTGTACGGGTTGTTGGCCTTGGCGTAGCGGCATGAGACTTGGGAAACTCCTCCTCGAATTCCTTTGCCAATCATCAGGCTCATGTTGTAGTCAGAGAGCAACTCCAGCTCGATGTTAGTGACCTTGAGCATGGCGCTCCAGGCGAGTCCAGGTGCGGTGAAGTACCAGGCTGGATCAAGTTGATAGGTCTGGAGGCACACGTCTCGGAAGTTCTCCATGATGTCGGCCAATAGAAGCACATCTGTCTTGTTGTAGAGCTCAGTATATTCCTGCATGTTTTTGATGTTGAATGTAGTCCAGATCTTCCGCGCATGCTCGTAGTCTTGATCGGAGATTCCAGCCATATTTAATTTGTTGTAAAAGTCTTCTTTGCTGGTAGAGATGTCAACTTGAACTTTTCTAGGGAGTCCATAAAGTCGTAGGGGTAGATCCCCTTTTTTGTAAGCAACTGCAGTTGCTCTCCAGTGTAGAATTGTGAGGTGTGTTTGAAGTGTTCGGGTGCGAGGTTATTTACCAATTTATCGAGACTCGAAGCCATGAACCGGCACGAGTCGAGGAATCGCAGCTTCACCCCACCCTCAATCTCGACGGTGTACGAGATGTAGCGTTCTTCATTGTTAGGTACGACGCTGATGGTCTCGTCATTCAACCCAAACATTTTGATAAATAAATGGGTGTCGTACCCACTCAAGTTATGGATGAAGATGGGTATAAAGTTTGGTTTCCGAAACTTGAGGTTGCAGAGGTTGTGGGCTGTGCCTCTGAAACTTTCCGGTGGAGGTGATCGTGATCACGAACCTTGTAGTCATCTGGGTTGGTGAAAGGCTTTTCACAGATGTGGCAGTTGGTAGCCGTGATAAATTCCTGCTCGTCGTCCGCAGTTAGCTGCATCGGGATGGCTGCAGCGGTGGAGTAGAGTTGGTGAATCTTCCTCGACTCATCTAGTAGACGTTCTACGAAGACCTGGGCGGCATCCTCTCCAAAGTAGCTGACGGGGTGGGGCGTAGTCTCCATCGGTATACACGATGTAGTAGCAGAAGCTGATGGCCTCATGCTTCTGGTACTTCTCGGTATAGCATCTCCTCGGTCCAATTGGCTGATCCTCGTTCTCCTCGATGGGGGTGAGCATGCACTCAAAGTCCGCGTACATTGCGAACGGGACTCGCATCTTCTTCTGCCCCTCTTCAACTTGATGGTGCTTCCCTCCGGGTGCATAATAATCTTGACGGCTTCGTGCTCGTTGCAGTCCTCCGTGTGACGGTTGAGTAGGTCCTGCGTTCCAAAGTGTAGCAGGCAGCGGCGGCATATCCACGTCTTATGCTCATAATTAGTAGTCTGGGACCTAACGAGTCGGCTGAGGTCTCTAATGAGACAATAATGCGTGTTGTCTCCGTCTTTGATGTATAGGAGGTCGATATGAGTGTGTTTCTCTGCATTTGTTACCAGCAGCGGGTATACGATGCACTTTTCGTCGTAGGCGTAGACGTTGATGGAAAATCCGCTCCTCTTCTCGAATAGCGTGATTTTATCAAGGGTGACGGGGAAGTTGATTCCTTGGAGATGTTGATCCAGCTCGTGTTCGAATGGTAGATAGTGGTGGATACGGCGAGGTTGATCTTGCCATGAGACGGGATGGAGAGCCGCTAACACAGACCAGAGGAAGCATTTCTGATCTGTATTTTGGATATTGAGCACAGCCTTCTTGTCGCTGATCTTCTTTGGAAGCTCGATGTAGGTTGATGCGTGAATGGGATCGTATCGATTAACTCTAAGCTCCAATCCAATGATCTTTGCTAAGGTCCAGCCAGAGCCTTTAGCGTAGAATTCATCCATCTCCTTCAAAAGCTTCCCCTCAGCATCCTCCACATAGGCCAAGATGTCTACGGTTGGGAGTATAACCACGTTCTTGGTCTTAAAATTCATCTCTTTGTCCTCTACCTTGTCTCCAATCGGCTTCTTATACTTGACAAGGAAGACGAGGTTCGTCTTGATGTTCTTTTCCCTCGAATTCTCCTCGATCTTGCCTTTAACCAATTCACGAGCTTGTTGTAGAAATCCAGCGGGGTCCTTTATGTTAGGCTTGTTATCGATGGAGTACGTCTTCATTCGCCCCTTGAATGCCTTCTCGATTTCGATAATCTCCAATTGTTTATGTCCTCCGATGAGATGTCCCACTGTCCCCTTGACCGTGTTGTATGCTGACACGATCGAGGAGCGCACGTTGTTGATGATTGATGACGAGCTCGTTGATGGCTGAGGCTCATCATCCATGCGGGCGGTCTTGGAGTTAGATGGGATAGGGTTCCCAGCCTTCCTCTTGAGGTGAGCTGGGCTGCACTTCTTGAGGTGCTTGCTGCGGTTGGAGAGGGTGATCATCATCCTGCAGGACGGGCAAGGTCGCTGGGGCTCCCGAGTCGTTGTAGGCCCGGTGCAGCTCTTGAGATGGCGAGCTATGTTTGTCTTAGACATGGTCTTGCTGCATCTGGGGCATGAAATTTGGTTGGGGTTCATGATGATCTGGAACAGAAGGACGATTTTTATTAGTAACATGATCATTAAGGTAATCTATGCAAATACCGTAAAGAGAACGGTAATCTAAGTCTAAAGTTTGCTTAGGGGCATTAGGGTTACGGAAATGCTACAGTAATGATATATAAGGGCTTACATGTATTAGATGGGTGTGGTTGCCGTGGGTAGACGAAGTCACGTGATGGAGTGGTAGCAGGTTTTTGTGAGGATGGCTGATCTGCAACAAATGAAACACAATATCGTAAAACTCTCAATATCTATCTACTCGGGTATGTATAGTTCTAGAAATGTCTGTAGAAAAATGTTTTTCAATATCTTGGTAAAGGTAAGATAAGTTAGGTTATGTTCCTAGAGAGTAAAATGAATTTATAGGTTATGTATACTTACAATACGGTTGCAATAGATGCGTTGTAAATAGCGGAGCTGCTAGATGTGTCTCGTTCAAAAGTCTGAGACTGAATGATGATTGTCCTGAAATCATCGTAATATATATGCCCCGGATCCAAGATGGCGGCCCCCATTCCTGCCAACCTGTTGGGAATTTTCCCTCCCAAAATTTCCCTCAAATTCCCAAATTTCTCTCAAATTCCCTTTTTGTACTATATAAAATACACTATTAGCCTTGTTATACTATATAAAATGCACTTTTAGCCTAGCTATATTGTATTGCATGCGTATCTGTACACGTGTACCAAATTTGAGCGAAATCGGACGGTAAGTAACGAAACTAGATCCGGAGTGGTGGGAGTAAAGATAAGTCCAGAGACGACATATACATAATACAAACGGTTTATATTGTATGGCATGCGTATCTATACACGTGTACCAAATTTGAGCGAAATCGGACGGTAAATAACGAAACTAGATCCAAAGTGGTGGGGGTAAAGATAAGTTCAAAGGTGTTATTTTTGGAAAAATTTTGTTATAGGTAGGTCGGAAATGGTGTATACAGGTGGGCCTAATAGACTTTCGGGGGTCGAAAAAAATTTCCAAGGCTCTAGGACGCACCGTTTTCGAGATATAAGCAAAAACCCACTTTTTACGGGAAATGTATTGATTGTTTCGGAGAATACCTTCGGGGGTTTCCGGAGATTGTCGGGAACCTTCGGTAATCGTCGAGGCCCTTTTGATTTTGAGGGGGGGAGGGGAGAGGGGGAAGGGGGAAGGGCTGGTAATCGATTTGACGCAGAAATCCTAAATTCTGTTGGCATTATCCTCATTATTTCACTACTACAAGGTCATTAGAACCTCATTAAAAACTCGTTAAGGTCAATTAGAACCTCATTAAAAACTCGTTAAGATCAATTAGAACCTCATTAAAAACTCGTTAAGGTCATTAGAACCTCATTAAAAAAAACTGACCTAGCTGACTCGTCATGGGACGAAAACTCTTCATGGGACGTTTGTGAACCGCTAATACCCTACTACTGGGGTGTTTCTGTTTAACAAAATTGACATAGTATATAGTGCAGGATCGTCCTAGAGTGGGATATTGAATAATGATCCTTAAGTATTTTGCTTCTATCTTTACGTAATCATTGAAGATGTGAAGTTTCACACTTAAATTTACCATCATGCTCGTATTATCTTTGATTCTAAAATATCCTTTGAAAGTATAAAATACTATTTTCTGAAGTCATTCTTTAGTCATTCAGTATTTCCTGTCCGAATTAGATAAGAAGTTGCCTATTTGCTAATGCATTAAAACCAAAATTAAAATAAAGTATTATAAATGTTACATTAATGTCTATGCCTAGAAGTGTAAATAAATATAGCTACTTTCAGTATTCAGTGTATGCAGTTCTTATGCACAGAGAAAGAAGACACAGAGTTGGAAATGAGTTACAAATAATGTGCATTTTTGTATATTTTTAATAATTATTTCTTAGTTGATCCTTGAGGGTTTTTAGGGGGCTGACAATGGCAGAGCCTATACAAAGTAGGACTCTCGAAAACAACGCACTTCCTGTCATCGGAACGGTGAACTGGATAACTAGCTACTCGACGCCCAAAGTGTCTAACTTAACACCAATTCAGCGCACCGTTGTATATAGTGTCCGTTTCTTTCTTCTCTGTGCTTCATGCATATATATTTATGGTAAGTGTAAACAAGTATATTTTTAGTTATGAAAATATACGATTAAGAAAAAAATTGCCATTTAATTTAAATACAATAGCAGTGGATGTACAAGCCGAACCAAGTGTATTAAATACAATAGCAGTGGGTGTACAAGCCGAATCAAGTGATGTGCCCCACTAAAAGGGCTGATGGGAATTGAAGCCTGATGTGACGTAACATTTCCGGATGGCAAAGTCTCATGTTTACTCCCTCTTTGTCACAACTTTGCCAATTATGAACTTAATTACAATGTAAGGGTGTCTGTCTCTGAACACCGACAATTCAACACCGCTTTGATCTCGACCTTTTGTACTAAATATTAATTAACTTTAAATAAAATACCCAGACTCCAAGAGACGTGTTAATATTTAGAATTTCATATTGTAGTTATGGTCTACTTCTTTTACATTAGTATTATGAGTGTTAATTCCAGTAGTATTGATCAAACTACGCATGTTAACTAGGAACGTTACAAAAATAATCCTAATAATGCAGAAATGTAGTTCGGTTTGTGTGTAGTTCGGTTTGTGTGTAGTTCGGTTTGTGTGTAGTTCGGTTTGTGTGTAGTTCGGTTTGTGATTTCTTAAGAATTTGGAGTAAACAAGCATAACCTCTAAACATTATTTTATTGCACTCCAAACATTCCCATAAAACAACTTCGTATCAAGTTGTGAAATATATTACAAAAATTTAGAAATGATAAAATGATTGGACAAGGTGTAATAAGTATTCCTATAACTTACCTAACTAATGATTCTAACTTATAATGTATATATTTAAATATCTCAAGATTTACGAGCCATTGTTACTACAGCTTATTTATTTAAGGTACATAGAAAAACGATTCTTAGAAAAGGTAACTTATAAGGAAAGTATATAGACAATAGTAAATATTGTCTAAAAATAACTAATAATAGTAAGCCCAACGGTTATGTAGTTGAGTGATTTACAGAATATCGTGGAATCTACTCCACGTGGTATCGAATTGGATTGTTGCTTATTGACAAGTCTGATGGACTATCCTCTTGGGAAAATATTCAAATCCAATACGCTATTTAACAGACATTCTTAACTATTCATAATAACAAACAATAAAATAATGTATGTTATATTTTCAACTGTATTTATGAAATATATCAATTCAGTGTATATTGAAATATTAATAATCACATACAGTGGCTACTGTTTAGAGAGATAAAGATATCAGAGCATAATGCACAGTTGCAATATAGACTAATTGTGGTAAATCTTGGTTCAAAGAACATATAAAAAGAAAGTACCAGCCACGAACCACGTGTTTCAATAAAAAGTACTAGCCATTAGCCACGTGTTTCATTATAAAGTACCAACTATGAGCCACGTGTTTCATTAGAAAGTACCAGCTATGAGCCACGTGTTTAGTTAGGAAGTACCAGCCATGAGCCACGGGTTTCATTATAAAGCACTATCCATGAGCCTCATGTCTCATTATGAAGTACCAGCCATGAGACACGCGTTTGATTAGAAAGTACCAGCCATGAGCCACATGTTTCATTAGAAAGTACCAGTCATGAGCTACGTGTTTCATAAGAAAGTACCAGCCATGAGCCACGTGTTTCATTATAAAGTACCAGCCATGAGCCACGTTTTTCATAAGAAAGTACCAGCCATGAGCCTCGTGTTTCATAAGAAAGTACCAGCCATGAGCCACGTGTTTCATTATAAAGTACCAGCCATGAGCCACGTGTTTCATAAGAAAGTACCAGCCATGAGCTACGTGTTTCATTAGAAAGTACCAGTCATGAGCTACGTGTTTCATAAGAAAGTACCAGCCATGAGCCACGTGTTTCATTATAAAGTACCAGCCATGAGCCTCGTGTTTCATAAGAAAGTATCAGCCATGAGCCACGTTTTTCATAAGAAAGTATCAGCCATGAGCCTCATGTTTCATAAGAAAGTACCAGCCATGAGCCACGTTTTTCATAAGAAAGTACCAGCCATGAGCCTCGTGTTTTATAAGAAAGTATCAGCCATGAGCCACGTGTCTCATGAAGGGTGTGCCGACATCCTGGATATTGCACTACCTCTGGAGGTCCAATTAGAAGGGTGCTAGTCCGAATGTTCTGTAATTCTTGTCAGACACTAATGAAAGTCACCTTTAAATATATTTGTGTTTGTATTTAATGTAATGAATTTCAACATATAAAATAGTTTAATTTTCGAAATTATATATATGTATTAATTTGGAGAGTTCACAATCAATGTTCAAAAATATGAAAACCATTTTAACGAAAGTTTGAAAACGTTCAAAGTATCATTCACTAATGATTGATTCAGTATATAATTGAATAGTTTTGTAGTTTATTGATTTTTTTAGTCACAATGATAATGATATTTGTAATTGCTAAGTGGGATGATAATGGAACAAAGAGTGAACATATGATCAAGATGGGTTCTCTAACAACAGTTAATTCCCCACAACTAATCGTTAAAGAACTAAATATATGTAATGAGAGTTCCATTTTTGAATTTACACTTCGTAAAGTAAATTATGTTTTAAAAGACACAGAACTTCATAAAAATATCTATGTAAAACATATGTTAGTACTGTAATTTACATTAAAAGTATTTGTAATTTTAGATTTTCGTACAACGTCTCTTAGATTACCATGTAAGGCAAATTTTAGCTGTCATAATTTATTGAGAAATAAACAAATTCACCCATCTAGTGAATGTGAAGTATTTCTATTAAGTATCTCAACTATTTCATTAATTTTATTTATTTTTATATAAAAAACCTAGTAATATAATGTGGTTTTAATATATTCGTATTTTAAGAATGTGTAAACTATGTAACACTTGTAAAATATTTATAGTTATTAAAATTTGAAATGTTGTAATTGTTACCAGAGAAAATAGTGTTTTTACTTGAAATGCATAAAATAGATTACAGAGCAGTACAAATAAATACCAAAAACTTGTAAATTATCTCTAATTAGAAGCATATAGTTGTTTAGACAATGGAATATTGTTAGCAAGTGATTTTTGTACCATTGTCAACAAGGCTATTATATAACAGAGATGTGAGACATTACTCTTGCCTGGCATGACAGTGGGTGGGCCTGGGACAATAGTTAGTGGTCACATTACCAACCACACATTTGTCATAGGCGAGTTTGGACACAGGCCAGCCTGTACAGACTGCTAGACGAAAATACTGTCGAATGTGGACGTATTTGTCACATTAATAAGTTAATAACTCATTATTTATAATTATATCTGTCTAGCTAACTAACATCAACAATCCAATATTTTACTTGAAAACAAGTTATAAAATAACGTTACATAATATAACTCAGTAAGCCTACTTGATCAGTTTACTAATAATGGCTGTCGAATACTATTACCAACACGTATTGGGTAGTTACTAAAGATGGCTGTCGAACACTATTACCAACACGTATTGGGTAGTTACCAAGGATGGCTGTCGAACACTATTACCAACACGTATTGGGTAGTTACTAAAGATGGCTGTCGAACACTATTACCAACACGTATTGGGTAGTTACTAAAGATGGCTGTCGAACACTATTACCAACACGTATTGGGTAGTTACTAAAGATGGCTGTCGAACATTATTACCAACACGTATTGGGTAGTTACTAAGGATGGCTGTCGAACACTATTACCAACACGTATTGGGTAGTTACTAAAGATGGCTGTCGAACATTATTACCAACACGTATTGGGTAGTTACTAAAGATGGCTGTCGAACACTATTACCAACACGTATTGGGTAGTTACTAAAGATGGCTGTCGAACATTATTACCAACACGTATTGGGTAGTTACTAAGGATGGCTGTCGAACACTATTACCAACACGTATTGGGTAGTTACTAAAGATGGCTGTCGAACATTATTACCAACACGTATTGGGTAGTTACTAAGGATGGCTGTCGAACACTATTACCAACACGTATTGGGTAGTTACTAAGGATGGCTGTCGAACACTATTACCAACACGTATTGGGTAGTTACTAAGGATGGCTGTCGAACATTATTACCAACATGTATTAGGTAGTTACCAAGGATGGCTGTCGAACACTATTACCAACACGTATTGGGTAGTTACTAAGGATGGCTGTCGAACACTATTACCAACACGTATTGGGTAGTTACTAAAGATGGCTGTCGAACATTATTACCAACACGTATTGGGTAGTTACTAAGGATGGCTGTCGAACACTATTACCAACACGTATTGGGTAGTTACTAAAGATGGCTGTCGAACATTATTACCAACACGTATTGGGTAGTTACTAAGGATGGCTGTCGAACACTATTACCAACACGTATTGGGTAGTTACTAAGGATGGCTGTCGAATACTATTACCAACATGTATTGGGTAGCACTTTGTTTCCTATTGTAATACAAGTTCAGGACTTGTAGTTTAGAAATGAAAAATTACCTTAAGTATCATGTCTTACCATTATATGAAACTATCGAAACTCTAATAAAATATTTCCTATTTTTATTCATGTTATCTTATACTTAAAAAAATCATTTTCAAAAAAAATAAAAAACATTCATGTTATCTTATACCAAAAAAAGTACCAAAGAAGAAAAGTTTTGGTACATAGTGTTTTCTTTAGTATTAAGGTTAATCCATATTTTATTTAATTGTCTAATCCCTATCAATTCTATTAATAAACAAGTGTTTTAGAACTTCAAAGAAAGTATTTATACTTTAATGAAATACTTATTCATAAACGAAAATTTGTGAAAGTAATTTTATGAAGTTTATACACATGTATTAGAGAAAATAGTATGGAAATGTTGTAGCGATAGAGATTCGTTCAAAAACCACATTTCTAAAAAAGATTAGTTTTGATGAAGTGAGAAAGCAAACACGTAGATTTTTCAATAAAAATATTTAAATAACAAATTGAGACAAGATTTTACATTTTATTAAAGGCATTTTTAAATAATATTGTTGAATAAATTGTTTCTGTAATTAACGCTTTTATGGCCAGTACACTAAATAGAAGTAGTCGTACGTTAGTTCAAAGATGGATACGAGAACAATGATGAGATACTCTTACAGTACACTAAATAGAAGTAGTCGTACGTTAGTTCAAAGATGGATACGAGAACAATGATGAGATACTCTTACAGTACACTAAATAGAAGTATTCGTACGTTAGTTCTAAGATAGATACGAGAACAATGAGGAGGTACTCTTACAGTACACTAAATAGAAGTAGTCGTACGTTAGTTCAAAGATGGAAACAAGAACAATGATGACATACTCTTACAGTACACTAAATAGAAGTAGTCGTACGTTAGTTCAAAGATGGAAACAAGAACAATGATGACATACTCTTACAGTACACTAAATAGAAGTAGTCGTACGTTAGTTCAAAGATGGAAACAAGAACAATGATGACATACTCTTACAGTACACTAAATGGAAGTAGTCGTACGTTAGTTCAAAGTTGGAAACAAGAACAATGAGGAGATACTCTTACAATACACTAAATAGAAGTAGTCGTACGTTAGTTCAAAGATGGAAACAAGAACAATGAGGAGATACTCTTACAGTACACTAAATAGAACTATTCGTACGTTAGTTCAAAGATGGATACGAGACCAATGATGAGATACTCTTACAGTACACTAAATAGAAGTAGTCGTACGTTAGTTCAAAGATGGATACGAGAACAATGATGAGATACTCTTACAGTACACTAAATTGAAGTATTCGTACGTTAGTTCAAAGATGGATACGAGAACAATGATGAGATACTCTTACAGTACACTAAATAGAAGTAGTCGTACGTTAGTTCAAAGATGGAAACAAGAACAATGATGACATACTCTTACAGTACACTAAATAGAAGTAGTCGTACGTTAGTTCAAAGATGGATACGAGAACAATGATGAGATACTCTTACAGTACACTAAATAGAAGTAGTCGTACGTTAGTTCAAAGATGGATACGAGAACAATGATGAGATACTCTTACAGTACACTAAATAGAAGTATTCGTACGTTAGTTCTAAGATAGATACGAGAACAATGAGGAGGTACTCTTACAGTACACTAAATAGAAGTAGTCGTACGTTAGTTCAAAGATTGAAACAAGAACAATGATGACATACTCTTACAGTACACTAAATAGAAGTAGTCGTACGTTAGTTCAAAGATGGATACGAGAACAATGATGAGATACTCTTACAGTACACTAAATACGTGTTATAAATGTGTTTGTGTGTGTGTATGTATGTACTAAAAGTAGTAAGGAGATTTGAGTTGTTTTAATTTTAATAAAACTAGAATTATTTCCTCGTATATTGAAAGAAATAATGAGGGTTCATGTGATCAAAAGGTGAACATGAAAAATTAACATATTCTAAAGAATGTGTCAACGAAAAACTAAAGGTACCAAAAATTAATGGAGGAAAAAAAGCGGTTTTATTAAAAGATGTATGTATAATAATTAATTATATATATACAAACACATTTCTCATCCAATGATAAATTTTATGGTTCTTATTAACAGCTGTTTTCTGATCAAGTTAAGTTTTAGTGTTGTCCCATGTTAATGTAATGTATTTGTAACCAGCTGTACTAGCGGACCTCATTAAAAATAAAATTACTTGGACATATAATTCTATTAGAATAGATATATATTTGTAATTAATAGAGTCTACGAACACTAGATGCTATAATACTATATGTTGTATTTTAAGAAAATGTCTTATATAATTTTGTAAAAATAAACTACTATTTCAGCTTCAGATGATGTTTTTCTTTTTCATCCCTCAAAACACGTCATTAAAAGGATTTAAATTTCTATGTATTGCACTGAAAGAGATAAACTATATCCGTTGTCTTTAGTAAACGTCACACCCCTAAATAACAGTCTTTCATCACTCTGATTCAGACACATTTTAAATAGAAACATACAAAAGGGGCCTCTCTGTGATACACCCGCTCATCTGGTGTTGTGTGAGTCTAAAGAATACAATAATGGAGCATCTTGACGTATGTACTAATTCAGACATCAATAACGATGGTTGTTTAAGTATATTTATACTTATCCCCTTTACCTTTTACTATAACAGGAAAATAAATGACACAGGGTACTTCAGAACCCTTCTCTACCAACCTTTTGAGATATTGATTCTAGGCGAAGACCGAATCTAAATATCACATTTAAATCACCCTAAAACCCTCAGAGTCACCATTTTGGCTTTTTTTCAAATCTTATTTTTTTAATAACCGTAAAACATAACATTTATAAATATGGTCTACACCTTAATAAGAGAAAGGCCAACTTAGGAAACAAATTTAAACATTTTCTAATGTAGGAATTAAATATGACAACAATATAAAGTTTTCAAATAATAGTCGTATACCACTTTTACTAAGATAACTTGTTTTATACAATTAAAAGGCAAATCTAACGATATCCTATTTATTTTGATCAAATAATAAAATACACAAGATATGGCACATTTTGTGGTGTGTGGCAGATGGTGGAGGTCAATGTACGCAGACAATACAACAATGTGACAATCACCCAACCACTAATAATTACTTTTATAATTTAGTACAAATTTGTTTTATCATTGAAAATAACAATATTAGTTAAACGACCTTATTTTGTCCGTTAAAATATTCCTATGTTTTCGTTATATTCAGCAATGAAAATACAACAGGAATTGTTTAAAACCTGAGTTTTATTAACAAAATAATAATAAATACTAACAAAGTTAGTAAATATTAATAAAATTAAAAACTAATTTAAGTAACAAATTAACTTATAAAGTCATTCTTATGGTTTAGGTGATTGTCACATTGTTGTATTGGCTGCGTACATTGACCTGCACCATCTGCCACAAACCACAAAATGTGCCATATCTTGTGTATTTTATTATTTGATCAAAATAAATAGGATATCGTTAGATTTACTTTTAACTTGGATAAAACAATTTATTTTAGTAAAAGTGTTACATGAATATTATTTAAAAAGTTGTTCTTATTTGAATATTTTTTGAAGCCAACCCCATCGTCACTACGCTCGTGAGATAAGCTGGGCCTGCGCCTCGCCTGGGAACACTACCTTTAGCCACCTTGTAGAGTTCGGCCTACGGGCTCTCCAAGACGTTCTGCTACAGGCCCGTTTGTGGATATTGGTCGGTATTAGGCCTCGCAGAGAAAAGTTCAACCTACGGCCTCACCAAGACACTCTGCTACAGTCCCATTGGTATGTCGCCTTGTGGGAATGATCAGCCAACGGCCTCGCCAGGATTCTTAAGCAGTATGACCATGAATTTTGGTTTTTGGGGCAGTTGAGCCCATAAAAATTGTATTTTATAAAATATGATGGTATATTAGTAATTAAAAACCGAATACTTATAGTTAGATACCCCACTTGAGTGTATTAATTTAACATTGCCCAATTTTGTATTTTGGTGCATATTTTTTTAATTGGGGGGGAGGAAAGGGACCTTAAACGTTTTCTCTTATAAAATAATATATTAGTACTATGTGATTTAGAAAATGAATACCTATAGTTTGGTTGTTTTATTTTAGTATTACAATTTTTGGTTTTACGAGATTTTTTTAGCAAATAGGCCTACCCCTTATTATTTGCCACTTTCAAAATCTGATAGTATATTTGATTTCAGAAGGTATGGCTTTAAATTGATACCCCACTTGGAAAGAAAACATAAGTATTTAAAAAAATACATTTTCAGCTGAGATCTACAAAAGGCTCGCGTTTGTTACAAGTAGAGAACTGTGTAGGTTTGAACATTTTACTGAAATCGTTTTCTCAAGTTAGGTCAGAAAAACAATTTTCCTGCAATTTTCCCATAAGAAATACATTGGGGGAACTTTTGAGCCTCCATGTTCTTTACAAGTGAAAAAAGTAAACTTTTGTGAATTTCTGGAGGTTTCATTCCAAGAGCTTCAATTCAAATATATATATGTAGGGGGTAGGTCGCCGGCAAGTGCCTCAACATGTTGTATCAGTCAGTCTGTGAGTCACTACATCCAGCTTGATTATTTTGTTAATACATCACTATTTACATCAATGTTGGCACTAGTGGTATAGTGCTGTAAGCCCTCTACTTGGGGACAGTGTTGTTGAGATTGTAGGCGATAGGTTGTATGTGTGGTCCTCTTAATACTGCTACAGTGTCCACTCAATGGTTGCCATTGACGGGGACACCTCTATTATTTTGCAATAATAAACAAAAGGCCTTCCAGAAGCTGACGAAATGGAAATGGACATTTTTACAGAACTAACGATTTGAGAAATATTTCAATTGGATGTTAGAGGGTTGACAGGTGACTTTTTATTCTGTTATATACATGAAAAATAAACAATACGTGAAATTCCAGAAGGCAAGTGGAAGTAATAATGAGTAATTAGTGTACAACTTATTGCGTGGGCGCGGTATAGCACTGAGAGCACTAATTGCATTTTCCTCCATCTTCTCAAATTACATAATTAACTGAACAGACAATTCATTCACATGCTCATTAAATCATTGAGAATTGTTTAGATTTGTCTGGAATTCTCAAAATCGTCCAGTG